>CM037784.1:63430465-63480465 GCA_021229015.1 Solen grandis
CATGTTGTAAATAAATAATAAATAAATAACATATTACATAACATACATAAATAAAAGAATGAATGTCATTAATAATAAATGCATCCAACAATATACATTACTGGGTTTCTATTTCAAACATCTTGGTCTATATTTTTCAAATACTTTAATACATGTATATCTTTATTGTAATATGTTTGCGTTCTTTTCAAGAGAATGCCTGTATTTCTGTAAATCTTATAAACTGTAAGACATTGGGAAATACTGAGGCTGAAGGACAATGCACTTATTTTAGGCATTCCACTGAATTAAATATTGTGTTCATCCTTTATTATTGCAACCATGTTTATGCAACATAACATTTGGTTAATTGGCATTGCTTAAAAATTTAATTGATTGATTTATTGTATTTACCATCGCTGAGACAGTATTTCAGTCCTATAGCAACATCCAGCTAATTACAGATGGAAGAAGACACTAACAACAAGGCATACTGGTAGAGCCACCAACCTACACCAAGTTTCAAACTTGAGCCTCACTATTAATTAACTATATTGTACATGTATATAAAATAGTTATAATATCATTACATTAAAATCCTGTTCTCTCCTGATTACTAATAACAGATTAATGGACAATATTATATTCCTTAATATTCAGTTGATCATACATGTAATTTAAATACCATTATGAATGCAAAATAAATGAAAAAAAGTTTATTTCTATAAAAGATTTTTGGTCGCAGACTTTTCCAAAGAAAGAAACAATGACTTTGAAAAAAGGTATTCTACGAGTCGTGCTTCAGACCAAAAAACTCAAGTATGAAAAATAACAAAGGGCTGTAACTCCAAATGGGGAAACTGCAGTTATGGCTCTTGTGCATTGCACTCCATATGATTTAACCTGGAATGAACTACCAGAATGATGTGTCATTGCCAACGATGTTAATGGCAAACTAGAAAGGCATAGGTCATTTTAATGTAACGGCATAACCCAATTACCCAAGCATATGCTTGAATCATTGAAAAGACCTGAGGCATGGAGCGGGAGTTACAGGCAATGTAACCTTTTCCCCCAAAGGGGATGTATTCAGGTATAACATTTATCTTTACATGAACCTTTGACTAGCCTTAATATATATACCTCCTAAACCTAAAATATGATGCATTGAATTATTGTTATTAGACCAAATGCATAAAGCTTTCATGGCTTGATTTATTAAGCTGATAATACTTGTAATTACAACTGTACACCATTAAAGAAGAAAAAAAATGAAAACTTACTTTTCAAAAAATATTTTGATGGAATATCTTTTTCCCATCCAAATGAATGAATATAGCATCATACTGCTTGTATGTTTGAAACAAACCAAGTATCCATGGCTATATTTACAAACTAAAATTCCATCTATCTGTAATTCAATTATATATTTAACATGGGACTTTCTTAGCACAAATATACATGGATCTATCTTCAAGTTAAAGCACATGTCATCAGCCATTTTAAAATGGCTGACTTCCTGTTAAAGACCTCAAAAAACTTTATACAGTCACATGACTTGTTTCACATATAATTTTATATACCCCATAATCCCATAAAACAAATTAAACATTGAAGAAGTTTGAGCTTTAGGCTAAAGACTTTTGATATGTGTCAAATGTGTAAAAAAACAAACTTGACATGGCAGTATGTTTTATTTAATTATCACCTGCCTTTTAATGTGTCACAAATGTTCCAAAAGCTTGGAATATTTGTGTTCTCGAATTCTTTATGGTTTAAAAATAGCAGATAGGATCATGTTACAACTGAAGACATATTTACAAACATCACTTTATTACATGTTGACATAATATATGATAACTCATAAAACATATTAGAAACATTTATAAAACATATATAAGAAAACAGCCCTAACATAAAGAACCAGTATCATATATATCATAACCATATATGTCCGTCTTTACTTAATTTTGCCACACAGGCATTTTCCACACAGGAGTCCAATATGAAACACCCACACAGGTATAATGTTAATCAGTATTTTTCCGCACAGGAGTACCACACAGGTGTAAAGTTATTTTCCACACAGGAATACAGTCGCAATGCAACCACACAGGTATAAAATTTCCACACAGGAACTGTAGTGACTGTATACAATTTACCACACTGGACACAAGTTCAGTTCTCCACACAGGATCTTGGTATTACACCTCAAGTAAATGTGTATGCGGCTAACCACACTAAAAGTCTCTATACAATTTAATCAAACACCGAACATAATATGCACCAGCTTAGTTATAACATTATCTCATTTACTATATTAAAAACGTAAAAGAATCTGTTTATGCCTTTTCACACATAAATGATTTTTTCTGAGCAAACACCCGATTGTATATTGTCAATGATGTAACACATGTTCACATCACAAACACACCACACGTCAACTTTCCTCAATACATGCCAGGAACTGGTGTATTATCATGGCCTCCGTAGAATAACGAGCTATATAACAGGGTGGTAGTTATTTTATAAGTTCTTGCAGTTTGTCGAATAGGGACGATAAACCAGTGAAGGTCAATATCCGAAGCCACCTAAAATAAAGAGGCAATGGACGGGAAACTAATGGACACTTAAATAATACATTTCAAAGAAAAATCCACGCGATAACATTTCAACTTAATTTCCATCGTGAAATTGCCAGGACAGAGGAATGGGGGTGGGGGATTAAACTTACATTATTTTACATAACAGCTGTTCTTCTACACAACGCCAGGAATTTAACTTCTATACATATACATGCAACCAACCACTTCGTGTGTGTGCCAACTACTGATGTCCAGCTCAGAATGACCACGCACTCTTACACAAGTACCAATACACATAGCTATATACAATAAAACCAATCACCCGTGACACAACACAGGTATACAGGTAATATAAGGTTGACAATTAATAGTACTGAGAGTGCTGAACTGAATATTTTTGTGACACATATGCACATTATTTTATTTGGTAAAACCTGCTTTTAAGGCTTAACGAGCCTCCTTACATAATGAGGAGATAAGTTTAAAAATATAAGCTTTTGATCTTAAGTAAAAATTGTCTGAGGACTGGTTGACACTCCATCCATTTTCCCGCTGAGACCAAGTATTCCACTGGTTCTGCCCTTTGTTCCTGCGTAAATCCTGCGAGTTGTTCCCCATTGACGTAATATGGACTAAGACCACAGTTATCTGCCCTTGGTTACCCTGCTTTCGGATGTGCCTACTCAGAAAATAGTGACCCTAATTAATGCTGAATTATGGTGAATTTTTTACTGAATGACATGAAATAAAGGATTAAATCCTATTAAACTAAGTTAAAATAGTCATAAAATGCCCACTATGGAGGCCTTATTGCACAACAACCTTAAAAGTTGAGCATTGCTGAGAGGAGAATTTTTGAGAAAATTGGTGTGGAATGGCCGACCGGTACATTAAATTCATACATATGTTATTTGGTCCTAAATAGGTCAAAAAGTAGTCGGGTTATCCCATGTTTAAAATGTACAGAATTATTTCTCTTGAATAGATCTATCTAATGAGGGTAAGTTTGGATGTCACTTTTCCATACAGAATTGTCATTTGTATATATGCTTATACAGAACATAGAGCAAAATTAATTGTGGTCTTAGTCCAGGAGAGGTAACTACTGCGGTATGTGTTATATATTCGTGCGAATGTGTCACACAACGTGACAAATGCATGTGAATACATCACACATATCTGACGAATATGTAACACGTCTATGATGTATGCGTTTCTTCTGCAACCCTACTACAACAAAACCGTACATGTCACATAATGAAAATAGTCAGTAGGGTTGCAGTTCCGAGGAATATGTAACACGTTCGACATGTTCAGAAAATAACGGTCCGATAACATAAATGGGTTTCACCTAAAATAGTCAATAACTGAACGATTTTGTGAACTTTTTTGTCCACAAGGAAACATGTGTACTTCCCATGTCCAGGGTAATGTGTGGAATTCATCAAAATCCCCTGTACTAAGCTGATTATATAGCTCAGAATTACCAGGTTCTCTATATATACAGTAATATTAAAGAGACCCTGGATAACTCAGAATAAACTTCTTTTTTAACGTTACAGATAACTCTTAGAACTTAGAATTATTTGATTAAATTTACGATTAAGTCAGTTACCGTCATTATACATTCGTTGAAATCGGTATAGCTATAGCTACTGTTATTTCACCGAATGTGGCATGAGTTTGCATGTTCATAATTCTGTTAGCCCGTCCTTTACGTTTCATAACTTTTAAATTAGTACGGCAAACGTCACCGATTTTCAAGTAAGACAATGTTACACGCAATGTCGTTTGTTAATAATATTCTTTGTGTGTTCATTTCTTTGTCTGACTATAACTGGTGTATCCTTTGCAGCACTTAAACTCTTACATACATATAAATGTGAGCCTGCTTAATACTCGTGGTCACAAGCCCCAGCCACAAATTTCGCCTATATGAAATGAGCCAGCCGATATTTAAACCATTTTATTTAACCTCGAAATAAGAGGATACTCGATACTCACGTAATGGTGTTCATCCTCGTTCTCTGGGACTTTAACACTCACTCAGCCCCTCACCGCGTCGGTTCGAATCCCGGTAGGGTCATTCGGATTTTAATGTGAGGAAGCCTTCCAGCTGGCTTGCAGTAGGTCGGTGGTTCTATCCGGATGCCTCCGTGCATTCGGGGTCTTGCTCCACCTGTAATTAGCTGGACGTCGCTATATGACTGATTTACTGTCGAAGCGACGGTAAACTCAAATAGTCAAGTCAAGTCTAGTCGTTCTCTGAGAACGACTTGAACCTGATCAACATATTAGGATCCTAACTAACCTTTTTTTTCGCCAAACTTGCTAAATGGTAATAGAATCTGTTAATTTTCAAGTATTTTAATAAAGTTTAAGTTTTGTATGGATAATAATTATAATAAAATCTTTATTTATAGAAGGTAGCTCAGCAAGTTTCAGGTAAAATAAAGATATGAATAATAAATCTTAAAGGGAAGTAATTATAATTTCAATAGCGTTAAATTTATATTTAAAACTAAAAAACATTGCAAGTGATATATTCTTTGGTATCGTAAGTGACATATTCGTTGGCTAAAAAACCCGATTTGTGACATATTCGGCGACGTCGCAAACCCTTTGCCTTACAAATTAGCACGAATGTATCTCACGTATGACATATTCGTTTGTGTGACAAATAGGGTTCAACCATAATAAGAACATCTGTAATTTCAAACACACTTTAGAAAGTTAGAAAATGCGGCGGAATTGCATAAAATAAATCCTTTGTCGAATTAAGATCTACATGAATTTTCATTCTCGCTTCGCCACTCGTGACAAAAACTGCTTTTATTTGCAATAATAATAATATCAAAGCGCTGAGAGGACAGGTTTTTTTTAATATTATGATATCGCATTTCTTTTGTTTATTTAAGTAAATTTGTAAGCGAGGATAAACTTTTTTCAAGCGGTGTAATAAACCCGCTCTAACCTTGCTTGATCACAGTCGTTAAAAACAAAGATGAACACAGTCATTTGTCTCAGTTGATTGCTAACAATAAACATATCGCCACTCTTACTCTCACCATTTCTCTTGCCTGCAGTTAATAAGATTATATGAATATGTGGAAACAAATAAAAGCAACACCTTTTCTGTGTTATCTTTTTCTATCATTATTATTTTTTTTTATTTTACATACACATGTAATTAATATAGGTAAATTAATGATTTTTCAATATAACAAAAACATGTGTCTTATATAGAAAAAGTAATTAAAAAAATAAAATAAAATAAACACACACACACAAACAACATCATTCAACTACAAGCAACAACGTACAATCCTTTGCCTACTAAAATTCATGAAATATTGATTTTAATCTTTGACATTCTTAATAAACCATACAACAATACGAGCCACCGCTACAGGGTATTTCTTAATGTAGAGGTCTAGATATACCCAGTCAGTAACGTGAATAACAGATGTAACTTCCCAGTACATTTGGACAAACACTTTTAGTGTCTTTTGGCATTCAATAAACAATAGTCAGCAAACTTGAACACAGGCGGGAGTGAATGGAAATTGTGGAGGTTATCCGATTGATAGTTCGAAGGTTTCCGATTGCGGTGTCAGTCCGTTAGTGTTATATGAACATGCGTTTTAGAGTAAACATATCCGGCTAAAAATGAACAAATTAATATTGATTTCAGTTATTCTGGTACTTTATTTTGGTTTGGTGCTTGCCGGGACCGGAGAAAACGTGAAAGATGTCCTGACCGAGTTGTTTGTGACCAACAGATATGATAGGAATATACGGCCAATCTATAACCAGTCGAATGTCCTGCTCATCTACTCGGAATTCCACCTGACCGGTACGCAGTCTAAACTTATTGTATTCACCCAATATATTATATTCGTCTTGAATGTCTAGTTGTGATCACCATAATTTCTCATGAACATTTACTCTATACTTTTATTTACATTTTAAATTATAATTACCCCCCATCTCTCTCATTTCCTTTCTCTCTCTTCAATCGACATTGTATAAAATGTTTCTTTAAACGGGAAACGCCGAATCTATTGTTGTAATAACTTGCTGTCTAGCCCCATTCCTACATGATATGTGAAATAAAAAACGATTATAAATGTTCTATTACAACTCCATTCAAGAAAGAATGAAATCACAATCCAAGAACTTTTTGAGATTGTATGCAATACACTTGACGATTGTGAAATACAGTGAATAAAAAACGAACTTATGTGAGATTGCACGAATACCAGTGAAATGTCCCACTTTTTTTATACATCTAATATATTTTGAAAAGGTTTATTATATTTTGAGTTTACATGTACATTTAAGCTCATGTATTTCCCCCTTTTTTGAGATTCATTACATTATTTTTTTTACTTCACTTAAATATAATCTAATCTAATTACCCCAAAAAATACACTATAAAATAATAATGAATAAATAATCTACGTGAGTGAAACTTTATGCGTCGATTTGGAAACGGGTCCTAACAACCTATACTAATCCCTTTCGGCGGTTCATGGGTTGGACCAGTAATTTGCGCCTGGGAAAGTCATGAAATATTCTTGCTACCATCGAGATTCGAAACAACAACCTATTTAACCATAGCTTTGCACGCTATCTCTGGACCATAGCGCCCTCAAATTTCCTCCCTAATATAATCGCGCCAAAACGCACGGTACAATTATCAGCCAGTTTATAAGTTTAATAGACATAATTAATAGTTCAAGACTTTTATGACTATTCAATTATTTTAATTTCTCACGAAGTTAATAGCTTTATATGATGACGGCATCTACTACTTAAATACATTTGAGGGACTTTTATAGCAGTTTTACATTTGTTATTAAATTATTTGGCCCGAGGACTTCGGAATTTATTAGATCTTCATTAAACAGTTGTATTACTTCGTCTATCCCCGGAATTGCTTCGTCTATCCCCGGAATGCTCCGTATAACAGAAATTGTGTGTGTGGCTAACCGTGTGAGGTAGAAATTGTATTGTTCGGTGCCTGTGTAACTAGTCATTTGGGGCATTTTTGTCCACACGAGACTATTCTGTCACACTGCGGCATTATGCCATAGACAAGTGACATGGTGATACTACCACCTATTCTCCCCCTCTCTACTTTTGTGGACAGTTGTCTAATCTTGCATCTGAGACAGGAGTTTAGCTGTGGAAAAATTAATCTCGCAGCTATACTGAGCAAAAGGGTAAAGTCAGTCGGATCATTGTAAACCAAAGTAGAAAGACGGTACTGATGATTAAAAAAAGGATAGATCTATAAATCTCATTGAGGAGAATTGCAGTGCACAAGAATGATAACTCTACTCTTCATAATTTTTGTGTTATTGTCCTTTTTATTTTTCAGGCTTAATTTTTGTCACAGTGACCTTAACATTTTACCTTAGACCTCAAAACATGGAAATTAGTAAGTCTTCACATGGGTTTCATTTCTATAATCACTTCAAACACCAGTCTTCATAACCAAAAATTTTTTTTTTAAAAGAATTATTATACCCTCCACTACATCGCATTCGGCGGGGGATTGCCATGTGAACAGGACTTTTGTTTTTCTTTTTCTTTAAAGATGGATTTCTTGCAAAATGTTACTTTGTGAAAATGCAGTACTAATTAACCATAAGGCAGATAAGTTGATAAATATATAATTTAAACAAGATAAGTTGCTTGTTTCATGTATCATCTCTAAAAAGTACGGTAGGAAAAAAACAAAAACGTTTAGAAATGGCGATAGCAAGAATGCTAAAAAAGTAAGGGATCTGCTTAAAAAATATAGGGTCGGTCGAGTTAGCGGTAACAAATATCTTTTTCTACGCCTTATGTAGTGATTTTTGGAATTTTATGGATGTCTGACACCTTGACTGTTTAAACTCTTTATTCGACCGGATCGAGCAAAGCAATTTTCATTTTATACGTTTGTTACAATTATAAACATGAATAATTATATTATTTGCTTCATCAGCCATTATTGATTTCGACGAGCAGGAAGAGAGACTGACAACATCCGGGTACCTGGCGCTGTACTGGTACGACGACTATCTTGTGTGGGATAACGTCACTCACAATGGGATTGAATATATCCAGCTTGTATGTAGTTCATTTAAACCATTTTATATTATGGTCTTAAAACTTATACTAATCCCCTTTTACGGTTCCTGGGTTGGACTAGTACTTAGTGACTTGAAGGTCATGAATAATTCTAAATGTTTGAGTGTTTTTGTCGCTTTGAAAGATAGAGGTCTCGGGTTTGATCCCCGGCCGCAGTATACTAATCTATTAGACAGATGGTTTCTTGCTTTAAAATTAGCATACACACGCGTATACTCTCTAACAGCCTTATACACAAGGTTTCGGACGCTGGTGAGGTTACACATTTATTTCATCATATTTCGAAGAAGTTTAATACAAGCTGGACAAAAATAAAATTAACTGTTGATCTAAGCACACCCTTAAGACCCTCCGAATAACAACAACACCAACAAACAAACAAAAACTGATCGTTTTATCTACCGGTATATTGTAAGCTCATTTTACAGCAACAACAAAACAGAAACAATAGCAAATCGGTATCGTATATGTTCCTCAGACTGCGATGTGTGCCGAATAGCGACCTCACATTGCGCTTACATGGCCAGCTCGTGCCGAAAGTCTTGCTGCAGCTCCAGTAGGGTGCATAATAATCCATCAGTCCATGAGGCCCCAGTCGTTGACGCAACGTAACCAGTAGACAATAGTCTCCATACGACTGAAGTGAAAGCTTAATGGGACGAAAACAGGATATACGATATACATGTACATCGTACATTTTCTGAATTATAAAAACCAATTTTTAATATCACCAAATGACAAAATCCAAACCACTCATGGTCACCGGCGGCCTATGCAATGAACATGGTACATTTTTTTAATTCAAACATAATACATTATTTTAACATATGTATCGAAATGAGTCGTAATATAAAACTCTGAAACTCATTTTCCTGTTTTATTTATTTCAGTCTCAGGACGTCATTTGGACCCCAGACATGGCATTGCTAAACTCATTTACGTCGTTTAAAGGTCTCGGGTCCAGCTACCTCAGAGCCCGAGTTTCTAACGATGGTCATGTCATGTGGCATCCATTCCAGGTACTTTAAAATTGGTTTTACAAATAATTTTGATTCATGGCATAATCGGGAACGGGAGGTCGTGGAATCAGTCACGACCGCGACATGCAAAGCCGTTAATCGAAGTACTGAGAGTCCTAATGTTGCGTTAAGCATGAACCGAAACAGTAAAGGAAAAAGTCAAGTGGCTTTTAATTTGGAACTGTGTAATTGATTGTCAACATCAAATGGATCTTGTAAATTATATATCATTTTGCCGTGAGGGTCGAACATATTTAAATGAACGAAATAATTTTACAGGGTAGTTCCAGTACTGGTTTGAAAGGTGTCGGGATGTCAAAATGACTGAAATATTGTCAATGGGACTAAAATTCATCAAACAAACAAACATGGACAAAGTGAATAAATTCTTGTCATTTTGTGTTCTCAAGAGCTTTATTAGGCATAAATTTAGTCGTTTAACCCTTTCCCTCATAGAGAATACCATGAAAAGACCTATGCGAACAGCATAAAACCAAGCTTTCTGCAGAACAGGCTTTGTGTGGTACCTACTGAGTGCGTCAAAATGAGTCTATTTGAGGGAAAGGGTTAACCACTGATCTCTTGGTCGTGTAGTAATCACCGTCTTGATGCTTGGCGTTCAGCATTTGAAGATACGTGTAGTTCCAGGATAGGTAGACCCGGTGTCAGGATATGTGACTGGGTGTGGTATCATACGCCACCCGTCTACATCGTGACATCGCATCGAGGCAGTAATATATGTCTTTTGCAAATGAAGTTCTCACATGACTGAAATACTGTCGATGGGACGTTAGACCTAAAAGAACCTAACTGATGGTGAACTGGAAATGGAAGCGATGACACGATTGCCTGGTGCATTTCCAACCCACTATCACGAAACGAAATCTGTAGTAATTTTTTTCCTTATTTGCTTTCGACCTTTTGCCTCTCAGTGGAAAGAAAACAAGAACCGTTCTGCTCCAAACCTACAATTAATTTGATTTCCTTTTTTCATACCATTCCGTCGGAAAAACTTTAAATGATTATGTGTACTCTCACAATTTACAGGTATTTCATTCAACGTGCGATGTTGACATCAAGTATTTTCCGTTTGACAAGCAATCTTGTGAGTTAAAATTTGTAGCCTGGAGCTACTCAGAAGCCGAGGTTCAAATTTTCACGGACGAAGAGGGGTTCATTCTTGACGAATATACAGACAACCCACAATGGGAGCTTGTAGATTCACCGGGATCCAAACTGAAACAACAGAGGCCGGGGTTAAGTTCGTCATCACGTTAAAGCGTAAACCCCTATACTACATCATCAACCTTATTATCCCCATGATGATGCTAACTATACTGAATATTTTTAATTTTGTTTTGCCCATTTCGACAGGGGAAAGAGCCGGCTATTCTATCACGGTATTTTTGTCACTGACAGTTTTTCTGACAATAATTACATCGGAGTTGCCGAAAAATTCGGACACGGTTTGTTATTTAGCAATCTATGTGACGACAATGATATTACTGAGCACAGTTATTGTTGCCCTCTCTTTGGTCCAGCAAAGACTTGCTGCACGCAATGACAAAACACAACCTCCCGGCTGTTTTTACCGATTTCTGTACAAGGTGTACCTTGTGTTTCATTGTAAATGTTCCAAAAGAAGTAGAAGCAAACGTCTAACTGACACCAACAAAGTTGTTGCTGATGAAGATATTCACGTAATGTGGAAGGACATCGTAAATGCTCTCGACTTTCTGTTCTTCTGGTTTTGTCTACTTTTTACATCAACATGTACTGTTTCATTCTTTTCTTACGCTGCCAGCGGAGAATAAACTTCTAGATATGCAATAATGCCTGCCTCAAACGGTCAGAAAGGGGGGATAAGAGAAAGTGACCACTAAATGCATAGTGTATTGAACTCGAACACTTTTGATGCAACTAACTTAGAAATATACACGTTAAATCGTTATTTTCAGTTATTTTTTGAAACTATTTTTTGGTGTTAGTTTACAAATAGTAATTCGTTCACAGTCCGTTCATTCATGTTTTTGTTTGTTGTTATAATCGCGATTTTCTGTCAGTAAGCCAGAGGCTTAATTAAAAACATTTTTATGAACTTGTTTAGTAAAATTTGATACGAAATGACAATTCATATCAGATCCTATATATGTGTGCTGCGTTGATTTGTATATAACCAATGAAGTCATACTTTAAATCTTTTTAGACATAATTGGATTACTTTGAAACGGCTTTGTTAATCGTTTGAAACACAATAAGTCACAGATCATCTGATTTTTTCTGGGACTGTGTATGAAAAGTTGGTATGTCAGTGTGCATATGTGCATAAAGTTGATTTAGAAGATAAAAGTTATTGTCATGTTTGAGAATCTAAAATCTGACCGCTAAACACGGGTTGTCTCATTAATATCAATGGCAGCTAAAACAGTTAAACAGTTACTGTACGTAAAAAAATGAACCTGTGTTATCGGCCACCTTTACTTAGCAACCGACAATATCTAAGCAGCCAGTTTTAATATTCAAGGCTCAAATTCCACCAGCAATACTTAGCGCTAAGTAATACTTAAATTGGATAGATATGAATTTCACCTTTCTGTTTTATAAAGTATCCAAGTGCATAACTTTTGAAAAAAATTACAAATGTATTACCTTATAAACTAACAATATATTTTATGAAATCACATATATATATATTTCGTCCATTGAAAGCCAGAAGGGGCTATCAGCTTTCTTTTTACATATGCTGATAGCCCCTTCTGGCTTTCAATGGACGATTTGTATTTGGGAAGTTTTATAAGAGAAACGGGAATATGAATTTCGACCCTTAGTATTTCAGTATTAATTAGGTCTGAGTTTTGTTGGTGGAATTCGAGCCTGAAAATACTTAACCTCCATCTAGCAGACACCTGGAATGAAAAGTTATTTGTTCAAGTTCCTTACGTGTTCGTTAAAGATAGATATGACTGTACAAGTTTTATTGAAATATGCCAACTGGATCGAATTCCACGAACAATATATAGCGCTAAGTAATTCTAAAAATTCTTTAAAAATCTATAAATCATACTTGACAATTAAAAGACGTTCAATATAATTGCATTTTGTATATCAATGCAACTTAATTATAATGATTTTCTTATTTTAGAACAACATTATTAGATAAAAACCTTTTTTTTTTTAAAAACCACTTAACAGCAACAAATCTATATTTTTCACTTTTGATAATAGGTCTGTTACAGATTAGAAGATATTTTTTTTAATTTTGATTATCACTACTGTCCTCCAATTATTTACTCCTTCTTCTTCTATTTCTTGAACTATTTTACACATATGCATTTTCTTTATTGAACAATGTCTCAAGCAAAAATATAAGTATCAATATATATATAATATTAAATACAAAAAGCGATTACATGAAACTTCTTTGTTATTTATACATATGCATTTATGCATTATTAATGAATATATAAGAATGTACGCTTAATTAACGGAACTGCATTAGAATACAATTCTAAAAATAAGGCCTAAACGCATTCCACCATTTTGTTTTAACAACGTATTCAAGAACGTACATGACGTTGGCATAAATAATAACTTATCTTATTTACACTATTTGTTGAGATATTAAATAGTTTGGTGTTTTTATTGGGGACACAAGAATGAAAAGAAAAAAATCCTAAGCATTTAAGTTGTTGTCGATGTTTACTTGAGATAGATGTAATTTTGCCACACGAGGCGTTAACATGTGGAATAATACCATACCCTGTCACATTATCCAGACACCGAGCCAACCATTCCCGGAACTTATATTCTAAGCCTTAAGAAAGGGATCTATACCACGGTCGAATTCCACCAACAAATTCTTAGCACTAAGTAAAACTTAAACATTTAAGGGTCAAAATCATTAGTCTTATTTCTCTAATAAAAGTACCAAATATTTATTTCTTAACAATTATAGATAGTTATTAAAGATATGATATATTTCAGCTTGGTCATGTACTAGAACATTTTATAAAATAAGTACGATGGAATGTGTTTCTACCTAGTTTATGAATTAAAGTATGACTTATAGCGCATTATATGCTTATAAATTGTTGGTGGAATTCGAACCAGCACCATTTTTCACGACTTTGTTTCTTAAACCCAAACATCTAATTTATGAGATGAAGGGAACACACATCTCCTGTTATAAAACTTAAGACTTATAAAAGTACTCTGAAAAGAAAGCACTTTATTTAAATCACGCCTCTTTCATTTAAGTGAATTTGAATCCAAGTGCGCTTTTGAAACAATCATAATAAACACATTATAAATGATGTAACGTATCGTTAGAACTAGCTAGAAACTAATAAGAATATACAAATATACAATCAAAACCGAGGCGAATTTTCGCGAAGCGAGGTGTAAAACCACAACGTTATTCAGACATCCATCTCGAGAAATGACGTCACGATTCAATTCAGTTAACTGATTTTAATGATAAAGAAATTGCCCAGAGCATTGTCTTCTGACGGAGTTGGTGCTCAATGTCTAGACACATACAAAACGATAGCAACATAATTAAAGTGACCGACTATGTGCAACTTAGATAAGGTAATCTATTTATAAATAAATAATGGGT
Organism: Solen grandis; assembly: GCA_021229015.1. Lineage (NCBI taxonomy): Eukaryota > Metazoa > Mollusca > Bivalvia > Adapedonta > Solenidae > Solen > Solen grandis. The sequence goes on from CM037784.1 coordinate 63,444,811, forward strand.
TTTTAACAATAACGTTATTGAAACTGTTGACAATTTTAATAAATTAAACACTATGTTTAACTATTCTGGTACGTTTATTTCAAAACAAGAATAAATTGCTGGAAAAGAGAGCCTTATATATATGATTTAATCATTAAAAAGTTAAGACTGTATGTCAGTTAATCGATGCATTTGTTAAGTCTATATTGAATTATGCGGGCGAGGCGTGGGGGTTGGAGTATAATTATAGAGAGGGTGCATCTGAATTTCTGTAAGTCTCCTCTTTGTGTTAAAACAATCAACATGCTACATGTCTAGGGAGGTATCCATTATACATCATTAGATATGTACGCATTGTTGAATACTGGTCTAAGATAATTTCAAGTTATAATTGTTCGTCATTTATATGAAGTATTTTACATGATTGTAAGAAAGATTCGCGAAACTGGGGTTTTAAGTAAAACATTTTTTTCACATGTATGGAATTGTTCTAGTAGTGTAGATTTTCAAATATTTATTTCTTTATTTATGCAACGTATATTACATCAATTTAAGCAAAGTTGGGACTTTTAAGTTAGAACTAGCATTATGTAAATTCACACGTTAAATCAACATTTTCTTTCGAAAAATACCTTGATAAAGTACCATTAATATAAAGAAATGCAATTGTCCTCGTATTAACTTAAAATTGGGACTGATTGATCGGTATGGAAGATTAATGCCGCGTAAAACCCCTTGTTCACTACAGCCCCGAAGATTTGCCGAATGGTTGCCAATAAAATAAAGTAAGTTTCGGAAACCTTTCGGGATCATTAATCAATAAGATGGGCGGAGCTTTGCGTTTGGGTCATTCGAATGAAGATGGGTTCCCGAGTATCTTGAATGGTTCCCGATGGTTTGCCGATGATCCTGAAGCCGTCCCGAATATCACATTCGGCGTTTATATAACATTCGGCGTCCAAATTTTAAAACTTTTTAAGTTATGAGGCCGAAGTGTTTTCGTTCCCGATTTAACCCCGAAGTGCCCGAAAGTTTCCAGAAGTGTTTAGGAAGGACACAGATGGGTCCCAGAACATCGCGAAAACTTGCCGAAGCATCCCAAATTTGCTAATTCCTTCGGGAGCCATTCGGGGTCCTAGTGTACAGCCCTTTTAATGAAAGATACTGTGCTTTATATGATTCTAGAGATGAATTTCATTTTGTTTGTATTTGCCATGTTTATGAAGACATTCGAAGAAAGTATCTTAAAAGGTAATGCTATGCCAAACCAAGTGTTTGTAGATTTATGGAACTTATAATCTGAAATGTGTCTGAATTTCATAATATGTGTGATTGTATAATTTAAATTTCGTCAACCCCGATATCTATATAATATACAATGTTTTTTTCTCTCTGTGGTGTGTGTGTACGGATTGATGTTGGCGAGGTTGCTGTGTGAAATTCAAATACTCGTGTATGTATGTGTGTGTGTGTGTATGTATGTATGTGTGTATGTGTGTATGTATGTATGTATGTATGTGTGTGTGTATGTATGTATGTATGTTGTTGTATGTATGTATGTATGTATGTATGTATGTGTGCTCGTGATTTATTGATTTGTACTATGAAATTTGTATCTTACATCATATATATACGTTACAATTGAATAATGTTTGAGTCTTTGAATTGAATTGTGAACATAGTCCATCAAATGATCATGGACATTTTATTGCAAATGCAAGCCTCTATGGGCTTAGAGCAAAAGAGCAAATACCTCTATGTCAATGACTGCTTGTTTTTGCACTGAAGTTTTTTTTAAGCATTTGAAGCACCATGATTATAATTTAATGGTGGATGGATTACTTTAGGCTAATTTGTGACAAAGCAGAAAAACAGATTAAACGCTGGAAAGAGAAAAGCTTTTATATTGATTCAACTTACATGATTAGATGGTATCTACAATTGTATATGGATATATAACACTATTGTATAGAGTAAATGAACCAAACTACTTGTTGACCCATACTTCCTCACTAAATATTGTTCTTATTACCCATATATCGCAGATAATATCAATTATTTCTAGCTTTTCCACCAAACTTACTTGGTGCTTAGGTAATATCAACGTACTTGGTGGACGTATTCCAGCGTTCTTGTACACACACACACACACACACACACACACACACACACACACACCTGTGTATAACAAAACACCAACAAACGAAAGAGATAAGTTGTGTCTCCGGAGTTTGAATAAAAAGTAATGAAATGATAAAAGTATTGTTCGGTAAAAGAACAAATTATCACGATACCTTCTAGATATGATGATTTATTTAAGAATTATATTGTTATGTACGTAACTGACTCTCCCTTTCTCTGTGTGTGACGTGTGTGTGTGATTTACTTATTACTTTACAAAATTAAGGTAATCCATCCATCATCAAATAATCATGGTCCTTCAAATGCTTAAAGAGACTTCAGTGCAGATGCAAGTATCCACTGACTCGGAGTTATAGGCGCTTTTGTCCAATTGCATTTACTATAAAATTCCCACAATCACTTGATGGACCAGGATCACAATTTAATGATGGATGGATTACCTTAATAAATATTGTTCAAATTCACGAATTTCTTAATTGCCTCTATTTCACACAGTTGAGTAAGTTATCCTGGGTAACCTACAGTTATACAGCAATTAGGAAAGATGTGGGCTCCGTGGCTGTATATGCATTTACATGAAGTTTGGTCACGTCTAACAAAAGGTATTTTCGATATGATTAGAACAGAACAGGAACTTTATTTCGACATAAACTATACGGTTTCTAAAATAAATATCCTTTTTTTCGAAAATTATCAATAATTGGACAGACAAGCATCTTCTTTATCTGTGCCGTGATTACATACACGCGTGTGCCGTGATTACATACATGCGTGTGCCGTTCTTCCCTGTTTTGGGCATATCTACCAGTTACTATATACGCTAACTATGTGCTGAAAGAGTCAAAATCTAGATAAAGCAGATCTTAATTTCTGAGGCAAAACACCGAGATAACCATCAATAAAACAAGTGAATTTATAATTTTTGTACAAAGTAAGTGTATTACCAATCTGACTAAAGTACAGATCTTCCTAATGTAGCGTGGCGTATATATAGGAGATGACTTTAGTCAGATTGGTGTATTACTATTTTTCGTACCACTTTTCCATTGCTGTTTAAAAACACCGATTTATACTACCTGTATACTATAAATAAGGAACTACCCGAAAACGGATGGCGACCGGCAGGCAAAAGATGCAATCGGGTGGTGGCAGTTGAAATTTTTGCTCATCGGAGCGCCCATCGAAGTTTATAACTTAAAAGTTAACGGCTACCGGATGATTTTTCTTGGGGCCAAGAAGGTCAAAGTACGTCGACCGGGTAATGTCCATTCGCGGACGGCTTTTTCTTGGATTGGGCGGTGGCCATACGACCTTGCTTCTTAAGAAAATCGTCCGATTTCAACGGCGACCGTGCGGGCATCATTATGGCGCCGATAGGCGCCCCGAAAGGCTCCACGGACCGTCCGATTCACATAGTCACCAACCGGTCATCGGCCAATCGCTGCCCGGTGCCTTAAACTACTTCTTCCAATTGACAGTCAGCGAAAATCATCCGGCGCCCGCTAGATTCGTGACCACACGAGTAAAAAATACAAATCGTGGTTATGTTAATTGACTTAATGGTTTTGTTAACTGACTAAGTGGTAATGTTAATTGACATAGTAATAAGGACCCAAAGGTTGTATAAGTTGTAAAAAAAAGTCGTTCCCCAAAACTTGAAATTAATAAATAAACAACATAGTTTTCAGATATGTTTTACTTTCCAACTATTTCTGACCCATGACGAATCGGCGTGCAAATCTCGTACTTGAAAATTCTGTCCCTGTAATATAAGAAATTATATACATTGTTGAGACATTGTTGATAGTTTTCTTGTATGGTGTATTATTTGTCTAAAATGGCGAAAACTATTTTTTTCCTACATATCCGCTTTAATCGTTCAGTTAATCAACCTATGGTCACATCACACATAACTATGTATGTATTTCTTTGCAACGACCAATGAAATCACCGATCGAAACATATCAAGTAGTAACCTAAATCATATCGATTTAAGTCAAGTGATCATTTGTCGGGTCGCCCTGTGTAATAAGGACATAAAAATTTTGATCCGATTTAATTCAGAATTAATAAGTTTAGTATATGCTCAAGGAACCAACCGAAAATATTAACTTGCAGGTGTAAAATTTTGTTCTGAACACGGACAAAATCTATAAACCTGAAAATATAACCACACGGCCCCAGACTAGCATATGGATTTAAGAATTAATCTTGACTCCGATTATTTCCCATGATCTAAGATATAATATTATATATATATATATATATATATATATATATATATATATATATATATATATATATCTTATGGTACATAATGCGTTGTCATTCCTGTAGAATTTTTTCACAGCAATTGAAATAATTTATAAATTAGTTCATTCTGCATTATATTCCAATGATTCAACTATTATCATTCCCCTTTGAAATTAAAAACAACAACAACAAAACACACAGACCTTTAAACATAAGACAGCAATGAATCCTTTTTTATTTAATATTCTTCTTTTTGTGTGTTGAATTTAGTTAATTTGATTTTATTTGAATTATTTAATGCCATTTTATGCCATCAAAGACTAACAGATGGCCAGTTCACCTAACAACTCTTTCCCGGGATTCTGGCAATATTGAAACTTTAGCACACATCTCAGTAGTTAATTAGGTACAGCGGTGGAAGACCATCAATTGACCATCAGAAAAAAATTGTAAGTCATTTATCACGGAAAGTGTGCCCGACACCAGTGAGGATCGTACCAACAACCCAAGCGTCTTCAAGGCCTGTTTAGGATATGAAACCCATTGTTCTATCACTGGTACATGATATAGCTCATATCTGCTCAGACGAATCCCAACAATAAAAAAACATACCCTCAATTTCGCGTGACTCTTTTCAATAAAAATAATAATAACAATTATGATAATAATAATAATAATGAACGTAAGCCAACCACAATTCACAATGGAAATTTTTCAAGCACCACAGTAGTTTTTGATTTTTACTTCAGAACCGAAAAATAAACTTATTTCTCAAGTTAAAATTTACTCTGTCAATATTAAGTTTTTTGTAGTACTGAAAATCCATATCTTTCCGCTTTTAGTATTTTCTTTTTCAAAAGGCCCGGAGTGAAGGGTTGCAAAAAGATCGCAAAGGCCCGCAGATTAAACAAGACCCGACAAATTGACCAATCATATTAATTGTTCATTACGTTACTAATTTCCTAGAGTTCACTTATAGAATATAAATAAATTTGATACCTTGCGAATGAGCTTTTTTTTACCATATGAATAGAAAATATAAAAAAAAAAGGTAAGACCAATAAAAAAATTTAATATAAATAACAAATGTTGCACATAAATGATCAAACTTTAGAATATAAACGAGTTTTATGTCACATATATAGAATATATCGAATATTGCAAAGTAATACACGCCATACACGCTTTAACTGAGATATCGGTATACTCTCGGTCTTATACTTTATGACGTCATCGACTTTGACGTGAACTCAGCACATACGAGCTTGTATATATTTGTTTATATATTTAAATGGTGCATTTTTCAACTCTTTTCCTCATTCAAAATCAAAAAGTCAAAATCGATATCGATTTCTCTTTCTCTCACTTTAACATTTTCCAAATACACATTGGAAAAGGGTTATTTTTTTTCTTGTATTTTGGTTGTTCGTCAGTTTTGAGTATCGACAATAAGTACTTAGTTCCAGTTGTTTGTCATTTATTTGTATATCACAATGTCTGTTAGTGCTAGATGCACATGGTAATAAAGTAGTTTTGTATTGTATTGCATTGCATTTGTTATTTAAGTCAGAAACAGCTATATTTAGAGGGGCCTCCGTGGCCGAAAGGGTAAAATCGCTCACTCAGCCCCTCACCGCGTGGGTTCGAATCCCGGCAGGGTCATTCGGATTTTCATGTGAGGAAACCTTCAAACTGATTTGCTGTAGGTCGGTGGTTCTATCTGGATGCCTCCATGCATTCGGGGTCTTTCTCCACCTGTAATTAGCTGGACTTCGCTATATGACTGAAATACTGTCGAAGCGACGGTAAACTCAAATAGTCAAGTCTATATTTAGATACCATTGTCTTTATTATGGTTGTAGGCCTACTGTTTTTAATTAAGACCGGGCACCGTATTCTCGGAACTACTTGAGTAACGTTAGCATCACAAGCTCAAATTTATGTACGATATTTAAACCCCTATTGAAACTATTGGGCATAGTTTAAGTGTTTGTATGCAAATCATATTGAAGCACAAATTCTATTTTCGAGAACACGGGATTCATAAACTTCTTAGTTTTTAAGGAAAATAAATCCTTAACTAGAATAAATCACCTAAGGTGTTTTATAAATAACACTTAAGGAAATCCTTAAAAACTAAAGGCAATATATATGATTTTGAGGAAAATCTTAGAAACTAAGGGAATTCTTTTGCTAAGGAGCTTTATGAATAGAAGTATCAACATCTCACAACACTATTAAGGATACGACATCTCACAGAACTACGAGCATACTATAGATACCAGGTACACGGTAAGTAATGGGAACTTATTCCGTCAAACCATTTCACGAACAATTATAGCTTGCCATACCGCGACAACCAATCTTAATCTTTATGATTGTTGTGGTAAACTACAAAGTTACTTACACTTTATGATTGTCGTGGTAAACTACAAAGTTATTTACTCTTTAAGATTGTCGTGGTAAACTACAAAGTTACTTACTCTTTAAGGCTGTCGCGGTAGACTACAAAGTTAATTACTCTTTTTGGTTGTCGCGGTAAACTACAAAGTTATTTACTCATTGTGATTGTCGTGGTAGACTACAAAGTTACTTACTCTTTGTGGTTGTCGTGGTATGATATCATCCCCTTCATCACCTTCCCAGCAGGGACATGGTAGTCTTGCTGACCATCATAGCTGTTTGTCCAGTTTGTGTAGTCACAGTCCTCGTAATGTATGTCTGAAATATTGTAATTTAATCATTATATTACTTTTAATTTCTCTATTAATATTTTTGTCTATTTGAGTTTTTGGTATTTTGTTTTTAAGGCTATATCTCTTGCATTTTTAAATTTATTTTCTCGCAAAATTATCCATTTTCGAAAACATATTTGGCGTATTTGGCAACCTAAGTTGTGTCATCTCATGATGAAGTCAATCTCTAAACAAAGTAAAGCGTGAATGTCAAATATACAAAGTACCAGCTTTGCAAAAATGCGTTATTCGGACAAAAGCTTGTGACAAAAAGCATTTGTCCTCGGGGACATACGTTCCTATCCATGTTTACAGATATAACAAATAGTTGCAGCCACTGGAGTAAAGTATGCAGGATACTCACCAGGATCAAAAAAAAAAAAAAAAAAAAAAAAAAAAAAAAAAAAATAGAGCCCAGACAGAGATTTGTCAAAAACATTGGAGTCCTTCCGTATATCTATAAGTGGGACTTTCTCAAATATTCGAGTCATGAGTCTCCAAATTGGAGTTAGTAGAGCCCTGGTATTTCTACGACTCTTGACCAATGGCTGTTTGCTTCGGTTAATGTCTCACAAGTAGTTTTTCCCCAGTCATTGTGGGAATTTTATATATTGGATCCCCTCACTATGGGAGAGAGAGAGAGAGAGAGAGAGAGCGATTCCGATTTACTCGTGCTGGCAAAACATATTTGATACGTGAGTTACCTGGTAAGGAACAGCAATATAGTTTCCAGATCCTGTCCTCATGGCGGTTGTCATGGTGACTCCACATGCCCCCTACATACTCGTTACCATGACATTGGTAGTCGACAGGGTGGTCATACTCGTTTAGATTACCTTTAGAAACATCAAACAACTTTACTTAATATTAATTACTCAGACCTACGGATTACTGCGCATCTGAACTAAACACCTTGCATTATTCTGCGATATAACACTCAAAACGAAACTTTATATCCTAAGGATACCATTATAAATGATTTTGTTATGTCTTGTACAGGGAGCAAACCTATTACTCGTGATAAATATAATTGTGAACTTCTATTATGCACAGTCCAGTCACGGCAATGAGTTGAAGATGAACAAGTTTAAACATATTCATTAATCAAATATTATAACAGAACAATTCACATATATTTACATGTAACAGAAAAAAAAGGATTAAATCAAAAGCTGAAAGCTTATTGAGATATTTTCATTTGAAGATGCATTGAGTTCTATCCATATAAAGCAATCTCATTAAAATCAGCTCTTCGTTTTAGCTCCGATACTTTAAGCTACGAAGATTTGCCATCATCCTGAGAAATGTCGTCTCAAGTCGACCTTTACATCATGAATATTAATAAGAAAATGATGCTGAATTTGTCCAATCAGAATGCGCGTTTAAAAACAATTTTAATTTGAAAATCGGAATAACTTGGTGATATACGCAAAATAAAATTTTCGTTTGCTGCCATTAACTTGCAAATTAGACTTGACACATTGTTTTTTTTCATGTGGGTACAAATACATTTAACTGTTAGTCTACAAAGAATAATAATATAATTACTATTGTACTGCATGCTATTCAGCAACATTGCATGAACATCCTGTGTGTACCTACATGGAATCAAAGCGCACAATGCGCTGAAATACTGCTGATCTCGATGGCGGCAAAGTAAATGTTACCTTTTTGGACACCGAATTACACTTTTCATCTTTATTCATAACAATCCATTCCAGTGTGTTTTCATTCACGAATGCCTACGTAAGGAAGTTATGACCTTACTAACTGCACTAGTAGGTGCGGAGGGATACAAAGCCGCGGTAATTATGCAAATCAACAATGCCTGCTTTCAGTGGATAGTTCCCTGACCCGAACTTTTATTTGAATAACAATATGTTTGGCCACAAACAATGACATGTGCTCCTTTGTTAACATCGTGTTTGTGGGACAAAATCTTACTGTAATCTATTGTTAAGATATATTAAAAGGTGGGCCATGGAACTATGCATTACGGAAACTTATGCTTGGCGGCTATCTCAAGTTAAATAAGAGCCATGTTGACATGGCCATCCCACACCGAACGCTTGCTCGTTAGGAGATGTATTAGAGAGAAGAATAACTGATGTTTGAAATGATTATAGATATAAAATTCAGGTGAAGACCTACTTTTTCTCCTATTTTGAGGTTTACAGGTAAAATGTTAAGGTCAGATCACTGTGATAAAAATTAAGCCTGAAAAATAACAAAGGGCAATTACTAAAAAAAATATAAAGGTAGATTTATCATTCTTGTGCACTGCACTCCTTCTCAGTGAGATCTATCCACCTATGAAGTATTAAGTTGATACCTCAAATACTTTTCGAGTTTTGCTCCGGACAAAAATGTGGGACGGAAGAACGGACAGACGGACGGACGGACGAACGGAGACTATTATCATATCCCCCACCGCCCTCGGCGAGGGATAATTAAGATTGGCGGCTACTGCAAGTCTGAAAACAAATGTGAGTTCGGGATATCTTTTGTTCACGAATAATTAAGCCGTAGATTTGATTGGCTAATCAAAGGCCAATTTAAGTCGACCTTAAATGGCGATGTTAGCAGATTCTACCTAGCTGGCGTTTTAATGAGATTGCCACAAATTGGTGCATGTTTATGACAACGAACGTCTAATGTCCGAGAAGTTTTAGAAATTAAGATAACCTGTCCATCTGCAGTCTGCTGTTAAGCTTTCAACGTCGCTTGCAACATTCGAGCAGCCGATGTCAAACATCCGGTCTTCATTATGGTTGTTATGGATACTGGCAACGTGACTGATCGACTGATAAGACCCGGGACACGTGAACGACAGATCGTGGTCGTAGGTGTTCAGATAGGCACCAAAGATGCCACTGGCCGAGCAGAAGAATGTTAGGACTGTCAACAGGTCCTTCATCTTGGGCGAGAGATTGAAAATTTATCCTCGCGCCATTTCCTTGCTTTGTTCGCGTATCACGTATCTTTTATCACTAAACAGCCCATACTTTTGGTGTTGTGATTTACATTAATCTTTATTTATCTTTGCAATTTGTGATTGTTTAGAGTAAAATATTTCACTGTTAGTATGCTTGAACTAAGTATTGGACACATGTGAAAAAATGCTTGTTATCCACATAATTTAACTGACTAACTTGAAAAAAGGCGAGGTATCCAGTTATCTTAAGTGAATATATGGCTGGCAGTAGTGGGCACTAACAGGCAGTTTTGTTCTGTTAAGATATCTAAGAGGATAACACGAAAGTTTTCCACTTGTCAGATACTAACTGAATATGTGACAATTTTTCAGAAAAGTTTCGACATAGCTTTGTGGATAAGTGGCTGGCAGAAATATGCCACCATACTTAACAAAACAAACAAAACTGAACAAAACTGTCTACAAGTGCCCAGTACTGCCAACCATTTATTCACATAAGATAACTAGATATGATGCTTTTTTGCAAGTTAGCTGAATTATGTGGATAACAAGTATTTTTTCACACAAGTATCTGGAAAAAAGAATAATATCCAGTTAACCTAAGTGAATATGTGGTTGGCAGTAGTGGGCACTAACAGATAATTTTGTCCTGTTAAGATACCAAAGTAGATAACCTAAAAAATTTCTACTTGCCAGATAATAACTGAATATTTGACAGTTTTTCAGAAAAGTTCCTATATAACTAATTGGATAAGAAATACATGCCACCATAGTAGACAACAACAACAACAACAACGAGATGACAATTAGATACTCAAATAGTTAATAATGTACAGAAGTCAAACTTTTTGTATAATCATATGTCTTACCATGTTGACGTCCTGGGAGACTTCTGCTTAATTTGTATCACAGGGAGCTTCACTTAACAACACTGGCCCAGAATGGAATTTAGATAATATATTTACTTGACCAATCTGTCTTCTTATCTAGCTATTTTTTATGCTGACATAATGCATTTATATGACATTAAGGGTTAAAAAGTTACGCATTTAACTTTGTTATCATTTTAATCATAATTTTACAATCCTTCGCAGATGTTTAATAAGTTTGACACGGGAAAATGTATGATTTTAAAGACTATCTGATGAATAGTTCAACATTCTCAATCAATCAAACTGGTTATTCGAACTAAATATTCCATGGGCTTAAACTAGTGCAAAGATAGTATTGAAATAATGGATTTGCTAATTCTTTAAATCACTTCCCCCCTTTAATTCTCGAATTGTCAGTGTTTTTCTATAGCTTGCAATGTGATATGTTACTCAAATATCAAAAATTAACCACGCATGAGAAATCTCTAATGTGATAGTCTACTATGTAAGAACACATATATATTGGTATCGTGGGTTCGATGCCCGGACACAACAAACGTCGTTAAAAATGGTACTGGAAGCTCAATTGCTTGGCGCTCAAGATACATACAGGGTAGCTCCAGGACTGGTTGATTCAGTGTCAGGATAATGTGATTGGGTGTTGTATCATGCCACATGTCTATAATGTGATATTGCAGTGTAGCAGCACTATATGTCTCCCCAATATTACCGAAATACTGTCGCTGGGACGTTAAACCCAAACTAACAAACAAAACAAACAATACTTGGATGATGTCCATTACTTTACGTCAGAAATTATGTATTCATTTGTGTCCTTGTTGACAAATTTTCTAAAATGATAAAATAACCTGACGCAACGAATATGGGCACACCTGATAGGGGCTTTAGGGGTCAGGGTCAGGTGACATATCTGCCAGATGTTTTAGTTTCACGCATGAAATTTAAAACCAGGAACTTTTATCTCTATATATCAAAGATAAGATATGGCTTTGAATGTATAAATTAATACGTCACTGACCATGAAAATAGAATTGACAAAACTACATAAGCTTTTTATCAAAGACCTAACCAGATCCGCAACTCTGATATAGGTAAAGGGCAAGTCAAGAGACGTTTTCGTTAAGTTACGTGTACGATCATGTAAACCGCGAGATGACGTGAGATATGTAAAATTGCTCATATCAACAACATACTGAGTTTTCTCTTCAATATATTGCCGATTAAACCAATCTGTATGTCTCTCATTAGATCGCCGATCTATTTCATGAGTGATAGTGTAAAGCATCTGTCTGTTTAGCATCTGCAATATGTTAATCGACTCAGCGACTCTTTCAAATTCCCATTTACCGGTGTTTTTGTCACCAGAAAAAAAACGTTATTTTGGACCGTTTCATTTCTCTATTGAATAGGTCTTTTATAGGCACTCATTTGAAGGTCAGATTTTTTTTATTAAAATGTATTAAAGTCACATTTATATTAAGTTAGGTGGTTGTGTATATATTGTGTGTGATACATGTTTACATAAATGCAAATTGTAGAGTTCTGATAATGGAAAATAGAAAAAAAAAGTTATACTATATTGCAAATTGTAGCATAGTTTGACAAGGCATATGATACTAACCCTTTACAGTGCTGTGGGCACTTGTGACTGCCTTTGCGACCAGTGCAGACCAAGATCAGCCTGCACATCCGGATCATAGTCTGCACTGTTCGCTATTCTGTCAAAAGATTTGCAGTAAGCTACCCCATAAACATTAATGGTACAGTCCAAAATGAAAAAAAAAAAGACAAGTGCAATTAAGAAATTTAGCATGATATGTTTTAATAACTGTTGAGTAGTATACAGGATTGCCCCTGTATGTTTTTATTTGACCTTTCTCTTTTTCTCTGTTTTATTTTCTACTTTAAATTAATACATTGTCAGATTGTCGGATTGTCAGATTGTCGGATTGTCAGATTGTCAGATTTTCGGGACAGGACCGTAAGTAAGTTTGGACCCCATTTCTTGAAACTTCTGAAATAGATATTAAAAAATAAATCACTATATGTTATCCCTTTCAAACTGGCCACACGTATTCTATAACAGTATGGCACAACTTAAGATAAAAATGCTTCAAGTCTAAGACTTATGAGAATAAAATTACTAATAGGGGATATCTGCATGATGCTTGAAATCTAATTTTGACATATATCTGTTTTTACAAAATTGCAATGTTTGTTTTCAGTTTTCTTCAATATATAAATACGATACGATAATGTAACCCCTCTGTCTCTCTCCGTATCCCTCTTATTCTCAATGTTAGTCACTCCAACTCAGTGTCAGATATCAGATTGTGCAGTGGTCAGTTGGTAACGTTAAATGACGTCGGACTCGAAGGTTGCTAGGCCATTCCCCGATTTGGCGAGAATTTTTCAAGACCTCGCCTGGTCTTGCACATAGAACTTATACGAAGGAATCGTTCAGAGCGATAATGGAATTGTACAAAATCCCAATTAACGTAAAATGAATAAATCTATTGATAGACAAAATCAGACAACTTGATTTCAGATATTTATTACTTTCCAACTACTGCAGTGCCGTGACGATATGCCGTGCAAATTTCATACTTGAAAATCCGGTCCCTGTAACGAAATTAAGATACATTTTTTTCAGTAAATTAACACGTTTTACACGACTTTATAATGTGTTTTGATAAACTTTAATGTGTGTTTTTACTAGAAGGGCTAAAACCATCACAAATTATTAAAACAAGCTAAAGAAATATATAATTATGTTTCAATTGAAATAATAATAATAAAAACGTCCGTTGAAAGCCAGATGGGGTTATCAGCATATATAAAAAGAAGGCTGATAGCCCCTTTTGGCTTTCAATGGACGATAATAAAACAATAATAATTAATAATAATAATAATAATAATAATAACTTATAAAAAGATGAATGTGCAGTGTTTTACGTACCTTTCAATCACAGTATAATAATATTAAAATACACACAACATTGAAACATTGCATTGTCACATTACAAACACCTATGGCAGTAACATACCATAGGTGATAAACTACGTTACTTACTCTTTGTGGTTGTCGTGATAGACTACAAATTTACTTACTCTTTATGATTGTCGTGATAGATTACAAAGTTACTTACTTTTTTTTGGTTGTCGTGATAGACTACAAAGTCACTTACTCTTTATGATTGTCATGATAAATTACAAAGTTACTTACTTTTTGTTGTCGTGATAGACTACAAAGTTACTTACTTTTATTTGGTTGTCGTGATAGACTACAAAGTTACTTACTTTTATTTGGTTGTCGTGATAGACTACAAAGTTACTTACTTTTATTTGGTTGTCGTGATAGACTACAAAGTTACTTACTCTTTATGGTTGTCGTGATAGACTACGAAGTTGGTAAACTACAAATCTACTTACTCTTTGCTGTTGTCGTGGTATGATATCATCCCCTTCATCACCTTCCCAGCAGGGACATGGTAATCCTGCTGACCATCATAGCTGTTTGTCCAGCCCGTGTAGTCACAGTCCTCGAAATGTATGTCTAAACAGTGTCATTCAATTATGAAATTACCATTGTTTTCTCCACTGATATCCTTGTCTGTTTGGTATATAATTTTTCAATTTGTTTTGCGTCCCTTAGTTTGCATGTTGGAAATAAATAATTTCTTCGCAAATCTACCCTTTTTGGTAAAAAAGGAGAAAACAGAAAAACAGAAAGGAAACGTTTTCAGGTTACCGAGTTCCTGTTTCACTTTGTTTCACGTGAAGCAAATCTCAGTGTGTGTTAATTTCAAAGAGCCTAAGTAGTAGCACTTTTCTCATTTTCTTCATATGATTATTTTTTTGGAATACAATTGATTATATCTTTTTGTGCAAATGAGATATCAATAGACATTTTGCAAGACGCATAGGCAAACAGAGCATACCCAGATTAGACAGCTCCTACAGGAGCAGTCAGATCAGGGTTTCCTCTGTTTGCTTATACAATACTGTAACTTAGATTCTACATAGTCTATCGAGCAAAGAAAAATCATACATCATTTATAATTAATATTCATTTTATTAAAAAAAAAAATTAAGTAAAGGGATACAACTCTGCTTGTTTGAGTTCAACATCAAACCAACTGTAGTTGTTGAGACTTTGTCTATTTTGGACAAATATTGTGCTGCGTCATTGCGGTATAATTCTGGAACAACCGTGACGTTATATGCTGAACAAAAAACAAGGGAATATACCAATACCGTATAAGAGAGAGAGAGAGAGAGAGAGAGAGAGAGGGAGGGTGGGGGGTATACAAATGTAATACACATTTAGAGGAAAAAAGTTCCGTTTCTGGATTCCAGTAAATGAAAAAGAAGGTTGATAGGTTGGGATTTTATTACGGCTTTCCGCAAACTTGCGGAAAACGTATAGGGTTTGTTATGTTTATTTTTCTTATTATTAGGACTTTCTGCCCTTTCGGCAGAAAGTCATATTGGGTTTGTACTGTTTTTTTATTATTATTAGGACTTTCTGCCTAAAGCAGAAAGTCCTATTGGGTTTGTACTGTTTATTCTTCTTCTTCTTATTAGGACTTTCTGCCTACAGGCAGAAAGTCATATTGGGTTTGTACTGTTTTTTTATTATTCTTCTTCTTCTTATTCTTTTTTTCTTCCTCTTATATTTGTGTTAATTTCGAGGTGTTGCCACTGACTCAGAACAATGAAAATTTTATGGCTTATATTTCAAACCATGAGCTTTCAGATGCAATGAAATTTATATTCATACGACGTCATATTACGTCAGATGTGACGTCAGGTGAAAAAGTTTGTACGCGGTCTACAGCCATTATTTCTGGACCGACTTTCATCAAAATTTCACAAAATGTGTATGTTAGGTTCTAGTTGTGCATCCCTGTGTCCGTTTGTCAAAATTCGAAAAGTCCATGGTTCTATAGCGAATCCAAGATTCGAACCAAGGTCGTAAATTTTTAAAGGCTTATAAAATCTGTCCTATTTAAGATAGAAAGTTGATATTTAGTCAGTATATAGGTCTCTAGAAGTTTTAAACATATTTATGAAAATAAATTTCATATGACGTCACGTGACGTCATTATATGATAATGTATTTCTAATATTAACAAGAATATTTCTATATGTTGAAATTGTCGAAGGGCAATGAAAATTTAATGACACATGCTTCAAAGGCTGAATTTTTGATTTCTATAATCTTCATATGCCTATGACGTCATATGACGTCACACTTGAAATATGCAACAAAAGTTTGTACGCGGTCTACAGCCATTGTTTATGAACCGATTTTCATCAAATTTTCACAGATTGTGTATATTAAGTTCTAGTTGTGCATCTCGGTGTCCGTTTTTCAAAATTCGAAAAGTCCATGGTTCTATAGCGAATTCAAGATTCGAACCAAGGTCGTAAATTTTTAAATGCTTATAAAATCGGATTTATTTGAGATAGAAAAGTGATATTGGGTCAGTGTATAGGCCTCTGGGAGTCTTAAACATTTTGTGAAAATAAACGTCACATGACGTCACTTGACGTCATTATATGATAATGTATTTCTAATATTAATAAGAGTATTTCTATATGTTGAAATTGTCGAAGTGCAATGAAAATTTAATGACAAATGATTCAGATGCTGAAATTTCGATTTCAATGATTTTCAGAAGCCTATGACGTCATATGACGTCACATTTGAAATTGACTACGAAAGTTTGTACACGGTCCAGAGCCATTATTAATGGGCCGATTTTTATCAAATTTTCACAGAATGTGTATATTACGTTCTTATTGTGTATACCTGTGTCCGTTTTTCAAAATTCAAAAAGTCCAAGCATCTATGGCGGATCCAAGATTCGAACCAAGGACGTCAATTTTTAAATGCTTATAAAAACTGTCCTATTTGAGATAGAAAGTTGAAATTTTGTCAGTTAGTAGGTCTCTGGTGTCTAACAATTATGTGAAAATAAACATCATATGACGTCACGTGACGTCATTTTTTATCATTATTATTCTTTTCTTCTTCCTAACTAAACGCTTATTATAATATGTTGCAATAGTCCTAGGACCATGAAATTTGTATGGGTTATTAGTGATGTGAGGAAATTTTGTTTTCAATGATTGTCAGCAGCCTATGACGTCACATGACGATACAGCTAAAAATAGTGAAAAATGGTGTTTGCGCTCTACAGCCGTCATTTTTAGTCGGATTTTCTTCAAATTTTCACAGATGGTACATCTTGTAACTAAGGTGTGAATAGTTTGTCAGCTAACCGAAATTCCGAAAGGCCGATGTTCTGTGGCTTAAATAAGATTCGAACATAGGACCGAAAATTTCATTTTAGGATTAAAGAGCTTCAGGATGAGATAGAAAGTTGAAACTTACACAGTTTGCAGTTTTGCAGAATTTCTACAAATATTTTGAGTCGTGACGTCATATGACGTCATGTGACGTCATAGGCATACTTCTTAATTTTCATTTTAGGGCAATGATTTCGACATGATGCCAGTTGTTCAGAATAATGAAAATTTCAGAGTCACGAGAGTAAAGTATTCGCTTTTTAACAAAAGCATCTTCAGTACCCTATGACGCCATATGACGTCACAGCTAAAAATAGTGAAAAATGGTGTTCGCGCTCTACAACCGTCATTTATGGTCGGATTTTCTTCAAATTTTCACAGATGGTACATCTTGAATCAAAGGTGTGTATATCCTGTCAGCTAACCGAAATTCCGAAAGACCGAAGTTCTGTGGCTTACATAAGATTCGAACATAGGACCGAAAATTTCATTTTATGATTAAAGAGCTTCAGGATGAGATAGAAAGTTGAAACTTACACAGTTTGCAGTTCTGCAGAATTTCTACATATATTTTGAGTCGTGACGTCATATGACGTCATGTGACGTCATAGGCATACTTCTTAATTTTCATTTTAGGGCAATAATTTTGACATGATGCCAGTTGTTCAGAATAATGAAAATTTCAGTTATGACAGTAATGTATGCGCTTTTGAAAAAAAACTTCTTCAGCACCCTATGACGTCACATGACGTCACAGCTAAAAATAGTGAAAAATGGTGTTCGCGCTCTACAGCCGTCATTTATGGTCGGATTTTCTTCAAATGTTCACAGATGGTACTTGTCTAAACTAAGGTGTGCATATCCTGTCAGCTAACCGAAATTCCGAAAGACCAAAGTTCTGTGGCTTAAATAATATTCGAACATAGGACCGAAAATTTCATTTTAGGATTAAAGAGCTTCAGGATGAGATAGAAAGTTGAAACTAGCACAGTTTGCAGTTCTGCTGAATTTCTACATATATTTTGAGTCTTGACGTCATATGACGTCATGTGACGTCATAAGCATACTTCTTAATTTTCATTTTAAGGCAATGATTTTGACCTGATGCCAGTTGTTCAGAATAATGAAAATTTCAGAGTTACGACAGTAAAGTATGCGCTTTTGAACAAAAGAATTTTCAGCACCCTGTGACGTCATGTGACGTCAAAGCTAAAAGAAGTCCATACGAAAAAAAAATAATAATAAGTAAAAGGTAGAGAATTTAATATATAGTCTTTCTAACGGAATAAATCTTAATATTTTCCAATTTTAGCAGAAAGTCCTATCATTCGTATCAACGAATGAAATCTAGTTATTATTATTATTATTCTTTTTTTCTTCCTAACTAAACGCTTATTTTTCTATGTTGCAATACTCCTAGGACGATGAAATTTTTATGACTTATTAGCCACGTTAGGAAATTTTGATTTCTATGATTTTCATATGCCTATGACGTCATATGACGTCACATTTGAAATATGCTACAAAAGTTTGTACGCGGTCTACAGCCATTGTTTGTGAACCGATTTTCATCAAATTTTCACAGATTGTGTATATTAAGTTCTAGTTGTGCATCCCGGTGTCCGTTTTTCAAAATTCGAAAAGTCCATGGTTCTATAGCGAATCCAAGATTCGAACCAAGGTCGTAAATTTTTAAATGCTTATTAAATTTGTCCTATTTAAGGTAGAAAGTTGATATTTAGTCAGTATGTAGGTCTCTAGAAGTTTTAAATATTTTGTGAAAATAAATGTCATATGACGTCACGTGACGTCATTATATGATAATGTATTTCTAATATTTACAAGAATATTTCTATATGTTGAAATTGTCGAAGGGCAATGAAAATTTAATGACACATGCTTCAATCGCTGAAATTTTGATTTCTATAAATTTCATATGCCTATGACGTCATATGACGTCACATTTGAAATATGCAACAAAAGTTTGTATGCGGTCTACAGCCATTGTTTGTGAACCGATTTTCATCAAATTTTCACAGATTGTGTATATTAAGTTCTAGTTGTGCATCCCGGTGTCCGTTTTTCAAAATTCGAAAAGTCCAGATTCGAACCAAGGTCGTAAATTTTTAAATCTTATAAAATTTGTCCTATTTAAGTATGTCCATTTATGATAATGTATTTCTAATATTTACAAGAATATTTCTATATGTTGAAATTGTCGAAGGGCAATGAAAATTAAATGACACATGCTTCAAACGCTGAAATTTTGATTTCTATGAATTTCATATGCCTATGACGTCATATGACGTCACATTTGAAATATGCAACAAATGTTTGTACGCGGTCTACAACCATTGTTTGTGAACCGATTTTCATCAAATTTTCACAGATTGTGTATATTAAGTTCTAGTTGTGCATCCTGGTGTCCGTTTCTCAAAATTCGAAAAGTCCATGGTTCTATAGCGAATCCTAGATTCGAACCAAGGTCGTAAATTTTTAAATGCTTATAAAATCTGTCCTATTTAAGGTAGAAAGTTGATATTTAGTCAGTATGTAAGTCTCTAGAAGTTTTAAATATTTTTTGAAAAAAGTCATATGACGTCACGTGACGTCATTATATGATAATGTATTTCTAATATTTACAAGAATATTTCTATATGTTGAAATTGTCGAAGGGCAATGAAAATTTAATGACACATGCTTCAATCGCTGAAATTTTGATTTGTATAAATTTCATATGCCTATGACGTCATATGACGTCACATTTGAAATATGCAACAAAAGTTTGTACGCGGTCTACAGCCATTGTTTGTGAACCGATTTTCATCAAATTTTCACAGATTGTGTATATTAAGTTCTAGTTGTGCATCCCGGTGTCCGTTTTTCAAAATTCGAAAAGTCCAAGGTTCTATAGCGATTCCAAGATTCGAACCAAGGTCGTAAATTTTCAAATTCTTATAAAATCGGTCCTATTTGAGATAGAAAGATGATATTGGGTCAGTATATAGGTCTCTGGGAGTCTTAACAATTATGTGAAAATAAATGTCATATGACGTCACGTGACGTCATTATATGATAATGTATTTCTAATATTAACAAGAGTATTTCTATATATTGAATTGTCGAAGGGCAATGAAAATTTAATGACGAATGATTCAGACACTGAAATTTCGATTTCAATAATTTTCAGAGGCCTATGACGTCATATGACGTCACATTTGAAATTGACTACGAAAGTTTGTACACGGTCCAGAGCCATTATTAATGGCCGATTTTCATCAAATTTTCACAGAATGTGTATATTACGTTCTTATTGTGTATACCGGTGTCCGGTTTTTCAAAATTCGAAAAGTCCAAGCATCTATGGCGGATCCAAGATTCGAACCAAGGACGTCAATTTTTAAATGCTTATAAAAACTGTCCTATTTGAGATAGAAAGTTGAAATTTTGTCAGTTAGTAGGTCTCTGGGAGTCTTAACAATTATGTGAAAATTAACGTCATGTGACGTCACGTGACGTCATTTTTTATTATTATTATTTTTTCTTCGCCCTATGTAAACGCTTATTTTAATATGTTGCAATAGTCCTAGGACGATGAAATTTTTATGGGTCATTAGTCACGTAAGGAAATTTTGATTTCAATGATTGTCAGCACCTATTACGTCACATGACGTCACAGCTAAAAATAGTGAAAAATTGTGTTCGCGCTCTACAGCCGTCATTTATGGTCGGATTTTCTTCAAATTTTCACAGATGGTACATCTTGAAACTTAGGTGTGCATATCCTGTCAGCTAACCGAAATTCCGAAAGACCGAAGTTCTGTGGCGGAAATAAGATTCGAACAAAAGACCGAAAATTTCATTTTAGGATTAAAGAGCTTCAGGATGAGATAGAAAGTTGGAACTTATACAGTTTGCAGTTCTGTAGAATGTCTACATATATTTTGAGTCCTGACGTCATATGACGTCATGTGACGTCATAAGCATACTTCTTAATTTTCATATTAGGGCAATGATTCTTCAGCACCTGTTGACGTCACGTGACGTCAGAGCTAAAAATAGTGAAAAATGGTGTTCGCCTTCTACAGCCGCCATTTATGATCAGATTTTCTTCAAATTTTCACAGATGGTACATCTTGAAACTAAGGTGTGCATATCCTGTCAGCTAACCTTAATTCCGAAAAACCGAAGTATTGTGGCTGAAGTAAGATTCGAACATAGGACCAAAAATTTCATTTTAGTGTTAAAGAACTTCGGGATGAGATAGAGAGTTGAAACTTACACAGTTTGCAGTTCTGCAGAACTTCTTAATACATTTTGAGTCGTGACGTCATATGACGTCATAAGCATACTGCTACTTATTTTTTTTTCTTCGTAACTAAACGCTTATTTTTCGCGGAATATAATGTCAATTGTTCAGCATGAACATGAAATACTACCAGAGGTGAGTCATTACATGAAACTTCTATCTTCTGCTTTTTGCATTAACACAGGTTGCAGAAAGTCCTATCATTCGTTTAGACGAATGACATGTAGTTAGGGCTTTCTGCCTAAAGCAGAAAGTCCTATTGGGTTTGTTATGTTTTTTCTTATTATTATTATTATTATTATTATTTTTTCACCTTTTGAGGTTCAAATTAAAACAGGTTGCCAATAAGCCAGCAGCATGAAATTTTAACAGTGATCAGAGTGACTTTGGCCCTTTTGAATGCACTAATTTTCAGCTTCATATGACGTCATGTGACGTCACAGCTAAAAATAGTGAAAAATTGTGTTCGCGCTCTACAGCCGTCATTTTGGCGGATTTTCTTCAAATTTTCACAGATGGTACATCTTGAAACTAAGGTGTGCATATCCTGTCAGCTAACCGAAATTCCGAAATACCGAAGTTCTGTGGCTGAAATAATATTCGAACATAGGACCGAAAATTTCATTTTACGATAAAAGAGCTTCAGGATGAGATAGAAAGTTGACATTTACACAGATTGCAGTTCTGCAGAATTTCTACATATATTTTTAGTCGTGACGTCATATGACATCAAGTGACGTCATAAGCATACTTCTTAAGTTTCATTTTAGGGCAATGATTTTGACATGATGCCAGTTGTTCAGAATAATGAAAATTTCAGAGTTATGACAGTAAAGTATGCGCTTTTGAAGAAAAGCATCTTCAGCACCCTATGACGTCATGTGACGTCACAGCTAAAAATAGTGAAAAATGGTGTTCGCGCTCTACAGCCGTCATTTATGGTCGGATTTTCTTCAAATTTTCACAGATGGTACATCATGAAACTAAGGTGTGCATATCCTGTCAGCTAACCGAAATTCCGAAAGACCGAAGTTCTGTGGCTGAAATAAGATTCGAACATAGGACCGAAAACTTCATTTTAAAATTAAAGAGCATCAGGATGAGATAGAAAGTTGAAACTTAAACAGTTTACAGTTCTGCAGAATTTCTAAATAAATTTTGAGTCGTGACGTCATATGACGTCATGTGACGTCATAAGCATACTTCCTAATTTTCATTTTAGGGCAATGATTCGACATGATGCCAGTTGTTCAGAATAATGAAAATTTCAGAGTTATAAAAGTAATATATGCTCTTTTGAACAAAAGCATCTTCAGCACCCTATGACGTCATGTGACGTCAGAGCTAAAAGTTGTGAAAAATGGTTTTCACGCTCTAAAACGGCCATTTATGGTTGGATTTTCTTCAAATTGTCACAGATGGTACATCATGAAACTAAGGTGTGCATATCCTGTCAGCTAACCGAAATTCCGAAAGACCGAAGTTCTGTGGCTGAAATAAAATTCGAACATAGGACCGAAAATTTCATTTTACGATTTTAGAGCTTCAGTATGAGATAGAAAAGTGAAACTTACACAGTTTGCAGTTCTGCAGAATTTCTACATAAATTTTGAGTCGTGACGTCATATGACGTCATGTGACGTCATAAGCATACTTCTTAATTTTCATTTTAGGGCAATGATTTCGACATGATGCCAGTTGTTCAGAATAATGAAAATTTCAGAGTTATGACCGTAAAGTATGCGCTTTTGAACAAAAGCATCTTCAGCACCCTATGACGTCAGGTGACGTCCGAGCTAAAAATAGTGAAAAATGGTGTTTACGCTCTACAGCCGTCATTTATGGTCGGATTTTCTTCAAATTTTCACAGATGGTACATCTTGAAACTAAGGTGTACCTATCCTGTCAGCTAACCGAAATTCTGAAAGACCGAAGTTCCGTGGCTTAAATAAGATTCGAACATTGGACAGAAAATTTCATTTTAGGATTTAAGAGCTTCAGAATGAGATAGAAAGTTGAAACTTACACAGTTTGCAGTTCTGCAGAATTTCTTAAAATATTTTGAGTCGTGACGTCATTTGACGTCATGTGACGTCATAAGCATACTTATAATAAGGATTTTCTTCAATATTTGAAGATGGTGTATGTCAGAAAAGTAAAGTATGATCAGGTTTGACATAGTTAGCAGAAAGCCCTTTCTTTTGTTCAGAACAAAAGGATTCTAGTTATTATTATTATTATTCTTTTTTTCTTCCTAACTAAATGCTTATTTTTCTATGTTGCAATAATCCTAGGACGATGAAATTTTTATGGCTCATTAGGCACGTGAGGAAATTTTGATTTCTATGATATTCATATGTCTATGACGTCATATGACGTCACAATTGACATATGCTACAAAAGTTTGTAAACTGTCCAGAGCCATTATTAATGGACCGATTTTCATCAAATTTTCACAGAATGTGTATATTAAGTTCTAGTTGTGCATCCCGGTGTCCGTTTTTCAAAATTCGAAAAGTCCAAGGTTCTATAGCGAATTCAAGATTCGAACCAAGGTCGTAAATTTTCAAATTCTTATAAAATCGGTCCTATTTGAGATAGAAAGATGATATTAGGTCAGTATATTGGTCTCTAAGAGTCTTAAAAATTTTGTGAAAATAAACGTCATATGACGTCACGTGACGTCATTATATGATAATGTATTTCTAATATTAACAAGAGTATTTCTATATGTTGAAATTGTCGAAGGGCAATGAAAATTTAATGACAAATGATTCCGACACTGAAATTTTGATTTCAGTGATTACCAGAAGCCTATGACGTCATATGACGTCACATTTGAAATTGACTACGAAAGTTTGTACACGGTCCAGAGCCATTATTAATGGGCCGATTTTCATCAAATTATCACAGAATGTGTATATTAAGTTCTAGTTGTGCATCCCGGTGTCCATTTTTCAAAATTCGAAAAGTCCAAGGTTCTATAGCGATTCCAAGATTCGAACCAAGGTCGTAAATTTTCAAATTCTTATAAAATCAGTCCTATTTGAGATAGAAAGATGATATTAGGTCAGTATATAGGTCTCTGGGAGTCTTAAAAATTTTGTGAAAATAAATGTCATATGACGTCACGTGACGTCATTATATGATAATGAATTTCTAATTCTAACAAGATTATTTCTATATGTTGAAATTTTTGAAGGGCATTGAAAATTTAATGACACATGCTTCTGATGCTGAAATTTCGATTTCAATGATTATCAGAAGCCTATGACGTCATATGACGTCACATTTGAAATTGACTACGAAAGTTTGTACACGGTCCAGAGCCATTATTAATGGGCCGATTTTCATCAAAGTTTCACAGAATTTGTATATTAAGTTCTCGTTGTGAATCTTGGTGTCCTTTTTTCAAAACGCGAAAAGTCCATGGTTCTATAGCGAATTCAAGATTCGAACCAAGGTCGTAAATTTTTAAATGCTTATAAAATCGGTCCTATTTGAGATAGAAAAGTGGTTTTTGGTCAGTATATAGGTCTCTAAGAGTCTTAAAGATATTGTGAAAATGAACGTCATATGACGTCACGTGACGTCATTATATGATAATGTATTTCTAATATTAACAAGAGTATTCCTATATGTTAAAATTGTCGAAGGGCAATGAAAATTTAATGACAAATGATTCAGACACTGAAATTTCGATTTTCAGGATTTTTCAAAGCCTATGACGTCATATGACGTCACATTTGAAATTGACTACGAAAGTTTGTACACGGTCCAGAGCCATTATTAATGGGCCGATTTTCATCATATTTTCACAGAATGTGTATATTACGTTCTTATTGTGTATACCGGTGTCCGTTTTTCAAAATTTGAAAAGTCCAAGCATCTATGGCGGATCCAAGATTCGAACCAAGGACGTCAATTTTAAAATGCTTATAAAAACTGTCCTATTTGAGATAGAAAGTTGAAATTTTGTCAGTTTGTAGGTCTCTGAGTGTCTTAACAATTATGTGGAAAAAAAACGTCATATGACGTCACGTGACTTCATTTTACATATATTTATTAGGGCTTTCTGCCTCAAGCAGAAAGTCCTATTGGGTTTGTTCTGTTTTTTATTATTCTTATTAGGACTTTGTGCCCTTTCGGCAGAAAGTCATATTGGGTTTGTTCTGTTTTTTATTATTCTTATTCTTCTTCTTCTTCTTATTATTATTATTCTTTTTTTCTTCCTCTTATATTTGTGTTAATTCGAAATGTTGCCATTGTCTCAGAACAATGAAAATTTATGGCATATATTTCAATCATGAGCTTACGATGCAATTGATTTCATATTCATATGACGTCATATAACGTCAGATTTGACGTCAGGTGAAAAAGTTTGTACGGGTCTACAGCCATTATTTCTGGACCGATTTTCATCAAATTTTCACAGAATGTGTATGTTAGGCTCTAGTTGTGCATCCCGCTGTCCGTTTTTCCAAATTCGAAAATTCCATGGTTCTATAGCGAATCCAAGATTCGAACCAAGGTCGTAAATTTTTAAATGCTTATAAAATCTGTCCTGTTTAAGATAGAAAGTTGATATTTAGTCAGTATATAGGCTCTAGCAGTTTTAAACATTTGTGAAAATAAATGTCATATGACGTCACGTGACGTCATTATATGATAATGTATTTCTAATATTAACAAGAATATTTCTATATGTTGAAATTGTCGAAGGGCAATGAAAATTTAATGACTCATGCTTCATCGCTGAAATTTTGATTTCTATGAATTCCAATGCCTATGACGTCATATGACGTCACATTTGAAATATGCAACAAAAGTTTGTACCGGTCTACAGCCATTTTGTGAAGCCGATTTTCATCAAATTTTCACAGATTGTGTATATTAAGTTCTAGTTGTGCATCCCGGTGTCCGTTTTTCAAAATTCGAAAAGTCCAGGTTCTATAGCGATTCCAAGATTCGAACCAAGGTCGTAAATTTTTAAATGCTTATTAAATTTGTCCTATTTAAGGTAGAAAGTGATATTTAGTCAGTATGTAGGTCTCTAGAAGTTTTAAATATTTTGTGAAAATAAATGTCATATGACGTCACGTGACGTCATTATATGATAATGATTTCTAATATTTACAAGAATATTTCTATATGTTGAAATTGTCGAAGGGCAATGAAAATTAAATGACACATGCTTCAAACGCTGAAATTTTGATTTCTATGAATTTCATATGCCTATGACGTCATATGACGTCACATTTGAAATATGCAACAAATGTTTGTACGCGGTCTACAACCATTGTTTGTGAACCGATTTTCATCAAATTTTCACAGATTGTGTATATTAAGTTCTAGTTGTGCATCCTGGTGTCCGTTTCTCAAAATTCGAAAAGTCCATGGTTCTATAGCGAATCCTAGATTCGAACCAAGGTCGTAAATTTTTAAATGCTTATAAAATCTGTCCTATTTAAGGTAGAAAGTTGATATTTAGTCAGTATGTAAGTCTCTAGAAGTTTTAAATATTTTGTGAAAAAAATGTCATATGGACGTCACGTGACGTCATTATATGATAATGTATTTCTAATATTTACAAGAATATTTCTATATGTTGAAATTGTCGAAGGGCAATGAAAATTTAATGACACATGCTTAAAACGCTGAAATTTTAATTTCTATGAATTTCATATGCCTATGACGTCATATGACGTCACAGTTGAAATATGCCACAAAAGTTTGTACGCGGTCTACACCCATTGTTTATGAACCGATTTTCATCAAATTTTCACAGAATGTGTATATTAGGTAATAGTTGAGCATCCGGGTGTCCGTTCTTCCAAATTCAAAAATGCAAAGGTTTTATGGCGGATCCAATATTCGAACCATTGACGTCAAATTTTAAATACGTATAAAATCGTTTCCAGATGAGTTAGAAATCTAATATTTGGAAAGTAAATAAGTCTCCGAGAGTGCTTTACATTCTATGAAGATGAACGTCATTTGACGTCATATGACGTCATAAGGTCAAAAATTATTTCTGATATATACGCGAATATTTGATATGTTGTTAACTTCCCAGGACCATGAAATCTTATGGTATATACTTCAGAAATGCTTTAGAATGCAATGTAATTCATATTAATTTGACGTTATATCACATCAGATTTGACGTCAGGACAAAAAGGTTTTACGCGGTGTACAGCCATTATTTTTGGAACAATTTTCAGCAAATTTCAAAGAATGTATATGTAACGCTCTAGTTGTGTATCCCGGGTCCTGTTTTACAAATTGGAAAAGACGAAAAGGCAATGGTTCTATGGCGAATCCTAGTTTCGAAACAGTGACGTCAAATTTCAAAAACATATAAAATCGCTTCGAGATGATTTAGAAAGTTGATATTTGGACTGAATATTAGTCTTTAAGACTTATTTACATTCTGTGAGGATTAACGTTATTTGACGTCATAAGGTCAAAAAAGAATGTTAATATATCTACGCGTTAATTTCTATATGTTGCAAAGTTGCAAGGAGCATGAAAAAATTACTTGATATATTTAAGATACTTAATATTTCATTTCATTGATTTTCTTATGACTATGATGTCATGTGACATCAAACTTGACGTTATCATCACACGCGGTCTACAGCCATTATTACAGGATGGAATTCGAATTGTAAGCGTTTTAAATAAATTTGATTTGTAACATAGATTATAAAAATTGTCCAAATTAAATAAATGGATATAAAAAAAAAATTCAGTTACTTTTGCCATTTCCTCCAAGTTAAACGGTTTATTTTTCAAAGTTCATTTAAGTTATGGCCATACAAAAGCAAGTTAAAGGATGCAATTTCATATCCTCTTACTGTTTTGCTTTTAAGTATTTGACAAATGTAGCAGAAAGTCCTATCATTCGTATCAACGAATGAAATCTAGTTATTCTTTTTTTCTTCCAAACTAAGCGCTATTTTTCTATGTTGCAATAATCCTAAGACGATGAAATTTTTATGGCTTATTAGTCACGTGAGGAAATTTTGATTTCTATGATTTTCATATGTCTATGACGTCATATGACGTCACATTTGAAATATGCTACAAAAGTTTGTACGCGGTCTACAGCCATTGTTTGTGAACCGATTTTCATCAAATTTTCACAGATTGTGTATATTAAGTTCTAGTTGTGCATCCCGGTGTCCATTTTTCAAAATTCGAAAAGTCCATGCTTTTATAGCGAATCCAAGATTCGAACCAAGGTCGTAAATTTTTAAATGCTTATAAAATCTGTCCTATTTAAGATACAAAGTTGATATTTAGTCAGTATATAGGTCTCTAGAAGTTTTAAACATTTTGTGAAAATAAATGTCATATGACGTCACGTGACGTCATTATATGATAATGTATTTCTAATATTAACAAGAATGTTTCTATATGTTAAAATTGTCGAAGGGCAATGAAAATTTAAAGACACATGCTTCAAATGCGGAAATTTTGATTTCTATGATTTTCATATCTCTATGACATCATATGACGTCACACGTGAAATAAGCTACAAAAGTTTGTACGCGGTCCAGAGCCATTATTAATGAACTGATTTTCATCAAATTTTCACAGAATGTGTATATTAAGTTCTAGTTGTGCATCCCGGTGTCCGTTTCTAAAAATTCTAAATTGCCAAGTTTCTATAGCGAATCCAAGATTCGAACCAAGGTCGTACATTTTCAAATGCTTATAAAATCAGTCCTATTTGAGATAGAAAGTTGATATTTGGTCAGTATGTAGGTCTCTCGGAGTCTTAAAAATATTTTGAAAATTTGCATCATATGACGTCACGTGACGTCATTATATGAAAATATATTACTAACATTAACAAGATTTGTTCTATATGTTGAAATGGTCGAAGAGCAATAAAAATTTTATGGCATATGTTTCAGACAATATAATTTCTATTTCAATAAATTTTATAGGCATATGACGTCATATGACGTCACACTTGACATATTCTACAAAAGTTTGTACGCGGTCTACAGCCATTACTTATAAACCGATTTTTATAAATTTTTCACAGAATTTGTATATTAAAGATCTAGTTGTGCATCCCCCCTATCCGTTTTTCAAAATCTAAAAGACCATGGTTCTATGGAGAATCCAAGATTCGATCCAAGGTCGTTAATTTTCAAATGCTTATAAAATCGGTCCCATATGAGATAGAAAGTTGATATTTGAACATTATGTAGGTTTATAGAGGGACCGAACGATTTTGTGAAAATGAACGTCATGTGACGTCAGATGACGTCATTACATGAAATCTATTTCTAATATTTACAAGAAAATTTCTATATGTTAAAATGGTCCATGGAAATGTAAATTATATGACATTTTGCTTCAAACGTGATATTTTTAATTCTAAAATTTTTTCATATGCCTATGACGTCATATGACGTTACACTGCCATATGCTATTAAAGTTTGTACGCGGTCTACAGCCATTGTTTATGAACCGATTTTCAAAAAAATTTCACAGAAAGTGTTATTAGGTTATAGTTGAGCATCCCGGTGTCCGTTCTTCCAAATTAAAAAATGCAAAGGTTTTATGTCGGATACAATATTCAAACCATTGACGTCAAATTTTAAATACGTAGGATATCGTTTCCAGATGAGTAAGAAAATCTAATATTTGGAAAGTAAATAAGTCTCCAAGAGTGCTTTACATTCTATGAAGATGAACGTTATTTGACGTCATATGACGTCATAAGGTCAAACATTATTTTGAATATATGCGAAAATTTTAATATGCTGTTAACTTCCCAGGACCATGAAATCTTATGGTATATACTTTAGAAATGCTTTAGAATGCAATGTAATTCATATTAATTTGACGTTTTATCACATCAGATTTGACGTCAGGACAAAATGGTTTTACGCGGTGTACAGCCATTATTTTTTGGACCAATTTTCAGCAAATTTCAAAGAATGTATATGTAACGCTCTATTTGTGTATCCTGGGTCCTGTTTTAGAAATTCGAAAAGACGAAAAGGCAATGGTTCTATGGCGAATCCAAGTTTCGAAACATTGACGTCAAATTTCAAAAACATATAAAATCGCTTCGAGATGATTTAGAAAGTTGTTTATTTGGACTGAATATTAGTCTTTAAGACTTATTTATATTCTGTGAGGATTAACGTTATTTGACGTCATAAGGTCCAAAAGAATGTTAATATATTACGCGTTAATTTCTATATGTTGCAAAGTTGCAAGGAGCATGAAAAAAATACTTGATATATTTAAGATACTTAATATTTCATTTCATTGATTTTCTTATGCCTATGAGTCATGTGACATCAAACTTGACGTTGTCTACACACTTTTGTAGGCGGTCTACAGCCATTATTATAGGATGGAATTCGAATTGTAAGCGTTTTAAATAAATTTGATTTGTAACTTAGATTATAAAATAGTCCAAGTTAAATAAATCGATATAAAAAAATTATTTTCAGTTACTTTTGCCTTTTCCTCCAAGTTAAACGGTTTATTTTTCAAGTTCATTTAAGTAATGGCCATACAAAAGCAAGTTAAAGGCTGCAATTTCATACCTCTTACTATTTTTTCTTTTAAGTATTTGACAAATGTAGCAGAAAGTCCTATCTTCGTATCAACGAATGAAACTAGTTATTATTATTTTTCTTCTTCTTCCAACCTAATTCAAGAGTTAATTTATATATGTTGCCAATGGCCAAGCAACATGAAAATTAAAATGCGTCGACAAAAAAGTAAAACTTTTTAAAATCAAGTGTTTTCAATTTTCATTGACGTCAAATGACGTCAGATTTGACGTCAGCTTCAAAAGTTTGTTCGCGCCCTAGAGCCTTCAATTCTGGTCCGATTTTCTTGATATTTTTACAGTAGATGTATTTAAGAATGTAGACGTGCACCCTGTCTTTCAAATTTCCAAATTTGAAAAAAAAAAAAAAAAAAAATTGAGAATTTATGGCAAACCGAGTTTCGAACTTAGGTCCTAAAATTATATTTTAATGTAACAAGGGCAGCTAATGGTTAGAAGCATGAAAATTGGACAGCGTATAGGCCAAGAGGTCTGCTTTCTATTTCCTGAAGGACTTTATCTCAAGTCACGTGGTTATGACGTCATACAATAGACAAAAAGCATATTTTTGAAAAATTTCTTTAGCTCTGGTATCATTTCTTTTGACTCAATCTTTTTGAAAAATTGTATTGCAGCGATTAAAAAGTTAAAATTTTTTAAATTAATTTATTTGTAATTTTCAATGACGTCAAATTGAAGGCTCTAGAGCACGAACAATCTTTTGAAGCTGACGTCAAATTTGACGTCAGCTTCAAAAGATTGTTCGTGCTCTAGAGCCTTCAATTCTGGTCCTTTATCTTGATATTTTTCTCAGAATATGTATTTTGGGATGTAGATGTGCACCTTGGCATTCAAATTTCCAAATTCGAAAATATAAAGATTTTATGGCAAAACCGAGATTCGAATTAGGTCCTTAAATATATATTTTAATGTAACAAGGCCACCCAATGGGTTAGAAGCATGAAAATTGGACAGCAAATCGCCTTGAGGTCTGCTTTCTATTTCTTATAGGATATTTTCTTAAGTCACGTGTTATGACGTCATAAAAACGACAAAAAGCAACTTTTTAAATTTATTTCGCTCTGGTAACATGACTTTAGACTCAATCTTTTTGAAAATGTATTGCAGCGATTAAAAAGTTAATTTATAAATTCATTTATTTTTAATTTTCAATGACGTCAAATGACGTCAGATTGACGTCAGCTTTAAAAGTTTGTTCGCGCTCTAGAGCCTTCAATTTTGGTCCGATTATCTTGATATTTTCACAGAAGATGTATTTTAGGATGAAGATTTGCACCTTGGCTTTCAAATTTCCAAATTTGAAAATTTAAAGATATCATGGCAAAACCGAGATTCGAACTTAGGTCCTTAAATTACATTTTAATGTTACAAAGCCCCCTGATGCGTTAGAAGCATAAAGATTGGACAGCATATCGGCATAGAGGTTCACATTCTTTTTTTCTGAATGATTTTCTTTTAAGTCACGGGTTATGACGTCATTAAAAAGACAAAAAGGCATTTTTTAACATTTCTCTTCCTTGATATCATGAATTTTGAATCCATCTTAATTGAAATCTTCAGAATTGATAGAGTTAAAATTGAGTGATGCATACTGCAAGAAATGTTTGATTTGTCACGTGGTTATGACGTCATGAATACTAAAGCAATAATTATTTTTTAAAAAAGCATATAAAATTGCCAATTAGTTCAATGAACTTGAAATTTTCAAGAATGAAGAAAATTAGTACGTTCATAAGGGTTTGAAAATTTTAAGTTATTACGTTATCAAACATGGCAGATATTCATGTTTGATGGAACGCTTACTTGAAAATGTGAAAACAAACCTGTTCACATTCTCTAAGATTTTTTTTGCTGCATTAATAGAACGTTAGCTAATCATGTCCTTCCAAAACAGATACTTTTCTTTAGTCACTTAATTTTGCCGTGGTTGAAATATTAAAATCATTCATTTAAATTTTGTATTCGCGCTTCAGCGTCCTGAGTATTGTGGTAATCTAAAGCATACCTTAAGGAACATATGTTGTGTCACTTGTTTATTGACAACATTGATTTGTAAGCAAAATAAATTTAAAAAAATCATAAGATTGGACATGTTAACTTTAAATAAGTAATATTGCCGTGCCTTGACATGCGCAGAAAAGTTCAAGTGATTTACGTTATGAAACATGACCTATTCATGTTTTTACAGGGCTAATTCATGAAAATACATTAATTTGAAGAAAGAAATGAAAGCGGTCATTGGGTTGGTTGAGCAAGATCCGATTGTTCTTTTGCAGGAAAGAGTGCCTGCGTTTGAATAATGAATTGTGGTACATTTTTACTAAAAGAGTCGCATTTACGATAAATAAGCAAAATAATACTAGAGCCAGAAAACCTATACGGATAACTTATTGCATTTGCTTTCACGGCTTTCTGCAAACCTTAAGAAAATGACAAATACATGGACAAATACAAGTCATGGACTTCAAAGTATTTTTTTCTTTTTTACAATTTCCTTTGTGGATCAAATTGCAATGAATATGCTTACGAAGAAAAAGATATTAAATAAAGAATATAAAAAAAATAAAATCGATTGAATTACGTAAGAAAAAATCTTGAGGAGAATATTATCTTAAAATTTTCCTTTTTTTTTCTGCATGAAAGTAAACGGTTGCGTATTACATAAGATCCATATATATTCTTTATTGATATCTTTTTAGAAGATGAAAAAAAAAAAAGATTTAAAGCTTATTTTTGAACATAAGTTTATATTAATGATAATGATGATTTACGTATTAAATCTTACATCATTATGCATCATATTTCCATTTCTTTGTATTAACTTATATATTCAATACTTTTGAAATAAGCAAACGGAAAGCCGCTTCGTTTGTATCTTAAACAAACGACTTCTAGTTTTATATTATTTTTTTTTTTTACATGAAACGAAATGTGAAAAAGGGAAATATTTTTAAAGGCGGAAAGGTGAAACAAACTTTAGAGTCGGTCGTTAAAAAAGAGGGTCGGCCGGGCGACCAGAAACGGAACTATTTTTTCGGCCTAAGTATACTCGGGCTGGTAAACAAGCGCCGTGGTCCAGTTGTCATATCCTAAGGACTCCGAACAAAGTTGTATGTTCCTCAGATAAGTCTCCGTTTTATGATAATAGAAATGAGTCGTGTATTGAAAGTCTGGAGAATATTCTCACACTTGATATGTATGGAGATTTTAACGCTCGAACAGTTACACTCCCTGATTTCACAGATACATCAATATAAATACTGTACCTGCATTTCAACAATAAGATGATATATTAGACACAGATCAACCAGAAAAACGAGAAAACGATGACATGGTTGTAAATAAATTTGGCAGGGAACTCTTAAATTTTTGTTAGACCTTCTCATGTCTTATTGTAAATGGGAGAAATCTTAGTAAAGATAAATCTATATTA
Organism: Solen grandis; assembly: GCA_021229015.1. NCBI lineage: Eukaryota > Metazoa > Mollusca > Bivalvia > Adapedonta > Solenidae > Solen > Solen grandis. The sequence continues at coordinate 63,479,421 of CM037784.1, forward strand.
AAAAAAGCAAAATGTTACATTTATTAACCAAAATGGCAGCAGTTACCATAGATTATTATATACTATCAAAGGATTATATTTCATCTAGCAACAGACTTTAAATACTTGATAGAACTGAAAGCACCCATTTGCCAATTTTCTAGAAGTTAAATCGGAAATGAAAACTCGGGAACCAGATAATGAAACTTGAACAGGTAACATTTAGATTGAATAGCATTCCAGACAATTATAGCAATGTTGTAAAAGAGGGCGTGAATCATGGTTTATTTACAAAAATAGATGGCATGTGTAGATCTAATGCATCTGTTGACGATAAAGTTGGTCATCTGGAATCCACTTTTTAAACATGCAATGAAGATTTTAATATATAAAGAAAAGGCGATTAAATATAACAAATATATATAGGCATGGTTCAGTTCAGAATGTAAGGGGCTAAATCAGAAGCTAGAAAGGCACTGAATACCTAACGAGGAAGTCGAACGGAGACTAATCTAAATAAATACTTAAACTTAAAAGCAAATATAAGAGTATATGTAAAAATCATAAAGCGCAATATGATATAAGAAAATGTCAAGAATAAATAATTAAAAAAATGATGCAAAATCCTTCTGGCGGGGAATAAAAAGTTTTAACTTGTTTCACCAGACAGAACCATCCATTGGTATAGATGTATGGTACTAACATTTTAAATATTTATTTTCGTTTCACCAGGGAGATAATGGGAATGCATTTAATTTTGATATAAATGATTTAAATGAAAATTTGGATGATATTGAACACCCAGTTTTTTAATAGGCATTTCAGATGAAAATAAAAGAATTGGCAAAAAATAAAATTAATAAAACCCGTGGGGGGTTTTTACCCAACACCTAGTATATGCCATTTAGACTTTTTTGTCATTTCCTTGATGTTTAAAAAAATCTTTATTGGTAATTTCCCCCCAAAAAAGGTCAATTTAAACATGAAAAAAATTTTCAAAAAGGGGAAAACCACCAAAAATTAAGGGGGTTTTACTTTTTGACAACTGATAAATTTATTTTCCGTT
>CM037784.1:63480565-63516680 GCA_021229015.1 Solen grandis
TATTTTATTGCATGTTTTAAAAAGTGGATTCCAGATGACCAACTTTATCGTCAACAGATGCATTAGATCTACACATGCCATCTATTTTTGTAAATAAACCATGATTCACGCCCTCTTTTACAACATTGCTATAATCTTGTCTGGAATGGCTATTCAATCTAAATGTTACCTGTTCAGTTTCATTATCTGGTTCCCGAGTTTTCATTTCCGATTTAACTTCTAGAGAAATTGGCAAATGGGTGCTTTCAGTTCTATCAAGTATTTAAAGTCTGTTGCTAGATGAAATATATCCTTTGATAGTATATAATAATCTATGGTACTGCTGCCATTTTGGTTAATAAATGTAACATTTTTGCTTTTTTTAATATAGATTTATCTTTACTAAGATTTCTCCCATTTACAATAAGACATGAGAAGGTCTAACAAAAATTTAAGAGTTCCCTGCCAAATTTATTTACAACCATGTCATCGTTTTCTCGTTTTTCTGGTTGATCTGTGTCTAATATATCATCTTATTGTTGAAATGCAGGTACAGTATTTATATTGATGGTATCTGTGAAATCAGGGAGTGTAACTGTTCGAGCGTTAAAATCTCCATACAATATCAAGTGTGAGAATATTCTCCAGACTTTCAATACACGACTCATTTCTATTATCATAAAACGGAGACTTATCTTGAGGAACATACAACTTTGTTCGGAGTCCTTAGGATATGACAACTGGACCACGGCGCTTGTTTACCAGCCCGAGTATACTTAGGCCGAAAAAATAGTTCCGTTTCTGGTCGCCCGGCCGACCCTCTTTTTTAACGACCGACTCTAAAGTTTGTTTCACCTTTCCGCCTTTAAAAATATTTCCCTTTTTCACATTTCGTTTCATGTAAAAAAAAAAAATAATATAAAACTAAATCTTTTTTCGTTTGCTTATTTCAAAAGTATTGAATATATAAGTTAATACAAAGAAATGGAATAATGATGCATAATGATGTAAGATTTAATACGTAAATCATCATTATCATTAATATAAACTTATGTTCAAAAATAAGCTTTAAATCTTTTTTTTTTTCATCTTCTTAAAAAGATATCAATAAAGAATATATATGGATCTTATGTAATTACGCAACCGTTTACTTTCATGCAGAAAAAAAAAAGGAAAATTTTAAGATAATATTCTCCTCAAGATTTTTTCTTACGTAATTCAATCGATTTTATTTTTTTTATATTCTTTATTTAATATCTTTTTCTTCGTAAGCATATTCATTGCAATTTGATCCACAAAGGAAATTGTAAAAAAGAAGAAAAAAATACTTTGAAGTCCATGACTTGTATTTGTCCATGTATTTGTCATTTTCTTAAGGTTTGCAGAAAGCCGTGAAAGCAAATGCAATAAGTTATCCGTATAGGTTTTCTGGCTCTAGTATTATTTTGCTTATTTATCGTAAATGCGACTCTTTTAGTAAAAAATGTACCACAATTCATTATTCAACGCAGGCACTCTTTCCTGCAAAAGAACAATCGGATCTTGCTCAACCAACCCAATGACCGCTTTCATTTCTTCTTTCAAATTAATGTATTTTCATGAATTAGCCCTGTAAAAACATGAATAGGTCATGTTTCATAACGTAATCACTTGAACTTTTCTGCGCATGTCAAGGCACGGCAATATTACTTATTTAAAGTTAACATGTCCAATCTTATGATTTTTTTAAATTTATTTTGCTTACAAATCAATGTTGTCATAAACAAGTGACACAACATATGTTCCTTAAGGTATGCTTTAGATTACCACAATACTCAGGACGCTGAAGCGCGAATACAAATTTAAATGAATGATTTTAATATTTCAACCACGGCAAAATTAAGTGACTAAAGAAAAGTATCTGTTTTGGAAGGACATGATTAGCTAACGTTCTATTAATGCAGCAAAAAATATCTTCGAGAATGTGAACAGGTTTGTTTTCACATTTTCAAGTAAGCGTTCCATCAAACATGAATATCTGCCATGTTTGATAACGTAATAACTTAAAATTTTCAAACCCTTATGAACGTACTAATTTTCTTCTTTTAAAATTTAATTGATCTAATTGGCAATTTTATTGTTTTTTTAAAAAAAAATTCATGACGTCATAACCACGTGACAAATCAAACATTTCTTGCAGTATGCATCACTTCAATTTTAACTCTATCAATTCTGAAGATTTCAATTAAGATGGATTCAAAATTCATGATATCAGAGGAAGAGAAATGTTAAAAAAATGCCTTTTTGTCTTTTTAATGACGTCATAACCACGTGACTTAAAAGAAAATCATTCAGAAAAAAAGAATGTGAACCTCTATGCCGATATGCTGTCCAATCTTTATGCTTCTAACGCATCAGGGGGCTTTGTAACATTAAAATGTAATTTAAGGACCTAAGTTCGAATCTCGGTTTTGCCATGATATCTTTAATTTTCAAATTGGATTTAAAAATGAAAAAGATAATCGGACCAAAATTGAAGGCTCTAGAGCGCGAACAAACTTTTAAAGCTGACGTCAAATCTGACGTCATTTGACGTCATTGAAAATTAAAAATAAATGAATTTATAAATTTAACTTTTTAATCGCTGCAATACATTTTTCAAAAAGATTGAGTCTAAAGTCATGTTACCAGAGCGAAATAAATTTAAAAAAGTTGCTTTTTGTCGTTTTTATGACGTCATAACCACGTGACTTAAGAAAATATCCTATAAGAAATAGAAAGCAGACCTCAAGGCCGATTTGCTGTCCAATTTTCATGCTTCTAACCCATTAGGTGGCCTTGTTACATTAAAATATATATTTAAGGACCTAAGTTCGAATCTCGGTTTTGCCATAAAATCTTTATATTTTCGAATTTGGAAATTTGAATGCCAAGGTGCACATCTACATCCCAAAATACATATTCTGAGAAAAATATCAAGATAATTGGACCAGAATTGAAGGCTCTAGAGCACGAACAATCTTTTAACAGTAAATTTTTAAAAGATTGTTCGTGCTCTAGAGCCTTCAATTTACGTCAAAAAAAAAAATAATTATAAATTTTAACTTTTTAATCGCTGCAATACAATTTTCAAAAAGATTGAGTCAAAAGAAATGATACCAGAGCTAAAGAAATTTTTCAAAAATATGCTTTTTGTCTATTGTATGACGTCATAACCACGTGACTTGAGATAAAGTCCTTCAGGAAATAGAAAGCAGACCTCTTGGCCTATACGCTGTCCAATTTTCATGCTTCTAACCCATTAGCTGCCCTTGTTACATTAAAATATAATTTTAGGACCTAAGTTCGAAACTCGGTTTTGCCATAAAATCTCAATTTTTTCAAATTTGGAAATTTGAAAGACAGGGTGCACGTCTACATTCTTAAATACATCTACTGTAAAAATATCAAGAAAATCGGACCAGAATTGAAGGCTCTAGGGCGCGAACAAACTTTTGAAGCTGACGTCAAATCTGACGTCATTTGACGTCAATGAAAATTGAAAACACTTGATTTTAAAAATTTTTACTTTTTTGTCGACGCATTTTAATTTTCATGTTGCTTGGCCATTGGCAACATATATAAATTAACTCTTGAATTAGGTTGGAAGAAGAAGAATAATAATAATAACTAGATTTCATTCGTTGATACGAATGATAGGACTTTCTGCTACATTTGTCAAATACTTAAAAGCAAAAATAGTAAGAGGATATGAAATTGCAGCCTTTAACTTGCTTTTGTATGGCCATTACTTAAATGAACTTTGAAAAATAAACCGTTTAACTTGGAGGAAAAGGCAAAAGTAACTGAAAATAATTTTTTTATATCGATTTATTTAACTTGGACTATTTTTATAATCTATGTTACAAATCAAATTTATTTAAAACGCTTACAATTCGAATTCCATCCTATAATAATGGCTGTAGACCGCCTACAAAAGTGTGTAGACAACGTCAAGTTTGATGTCACATGACATCATAGGCATAAGAAAATCAATGAAATGAAATATTAAGTATCTTAAATATATCAAGTATTTTTTTCATGCTCCTTGCAACTTTGCAACATATAGAAATTAACGCGTAGATATATTAACATTCTTTTGGACCTTATGACGTCAAATAACGTTAATCCTCACAGAATATAAATAAGTCTTAAAGACTAATATTCAGTCCAAATATCAACTTTCTAAATCATCTCGAAGCGATTTTATATGTTTTTGAAATTTGACGTCAATGTTTCGAAACTTGGATTCGCCATAGAACCATTGCCTTTTCGTCTTTTCGAATTTCTAAAACAGGACCCAGGATACACAACTAGAGCGTTACATATACATTCTTTGAAATTTGCTGAAAATTGGTCCAAAAATAATGGCTGTACACCGCGTAAAACCATTTTGTCCTGACGTCAAATCTGATGTGATAAAACGTCAAATTAATATGAATTACATTGCATTCTAAAGCATTTCTAAAGTATATACCATAAGATTTCATGGTCCTGGGAAGTTAACAGCATATTAAATTTACGCATATATATCAGAAATAATGTTTGACCTTATGACGTCATATGACGTCAAATAACGTTCATCTTCATAGAATGTAAAGCACTCTTGGAGACTTATTTACTTTCCAAATATTAGATTTCTTACTCATCTGGAAACGATATCCTACGTATTTAAAATTTGACGTCAATGGTTTGAATATTGTATCCGACATAAAACCTTTGCATTTTTGAATTTGGAAGAACGGACACCGGGATGCTCAACTATAACCTAATATACACTTTCTGTGAAATTTTATGAAAATCGGTTCATAAACAATGGCTGTAGACCGCGTACAAACTTTAATAGCATATGGCAAGTGTAACGTCATATGACGTCATAGGCATATGAAAATTGTAGAATTAAAAATATCAACGTTTGAAGCAAAATGTCATATAATTTACATTTCCATGGACCATTTTAACATATAGAAATTTTCTTGTAAATATTAGAAATAGATTTTCATGTAATGACGTCATCTGACGTCACATGACGTTCATTTTCACAAAATCGTTCGGTCATCTATAAACCTACATAATGTTCAAATATCAACTTTCTATCTCATATGGGACCGATTTTATAAGCATTTGAAAATTAACGACCTTGGATCGAATCTTGGATTCTCCATAGAACCATGGTCTTTTAGAATTTTGAAAAACGGATAGCGGGATGCACAACTAGATCTTAATATACAAATTCTGTGAAAAATTTATAAAAATCGGTTTATAAGTAATGGCTGTAGACCGCGTACAAACTTTTGTAGAATATGTCAAGTGTGACGTCATATGACGTCATATGCCTATAAAATTTATTGAAATAGAAATTATATTGTCTGAAACATATGCCATAAAATTTTTATTGCTCTTCGACCATTTCAACATATAGAACAAATCTTGTTAATGTTAGTAATATATTTTCATATAATGACGTCACGTGACGTCATATGATGCAAATTTTCAAAATATTTTTAAGACTCCGAGAGACCTACATACTGACCAAATATCAACTTTCTATCTCAAATAGGACTGATTTTATAAGCATTTGAAAATGTACGACCTTGGTTCGAATCTTGGATTCGCTATAGAACCTTGGCAATTTCGAATTTTGAGAAACGGACACCGGGATGCACAACTAGAACTTAATATACACATTCTGTGAAAATTTGATGAAAATCAGTTCATTAATAATGGCTCTGGACCGCGTACAAACTTTTGTAGCTTATTTCACGTGTGACGTCATATGACGTCATAGAGATATGAATATCATAGAAATCAAAATTTCCGCATTTGAAGCATGTGTCTTTAAATTTTCATTGCCCTTCGACAATTTTAACATATAGAAACATTCTTGTTAATATTAGAAATACATTATCATATAATGACGTCACGTGACGTCATATGACATTTATTTTCACAAAATGTTTAAAACTTCTAGAGACCTATATACTGACTAAATATCAACTTTGTATCTTAAATAGGACAGATTTTATAAGCATTTAAAAATTTACGACCTTGGTTCGAATCTTGGATTCGCTATAAAAGCATGGACTTTTCGAATTTTGAAAAATGGACACCGGGATGCACAACTAGAACTTAATATACACAATCTGTGAAAATTTGATAAAAATCGGTTCACAAACAATGGCTGTAGACCGCGTACAAACTTTTGTAGCATATTTCAAATGTGACGTCATATGACGTCATAGACATATGAAAATCATAGAAATCAAAATTTCCTCACGTGACTAATAAGCCATAAAAATTTCATCGTCTTAGGATTATTGCAACATAGAAAAATAAGCGCTTAGTTTGGAAGAAAAAAAGAATAATAACTAGATTTCATTCGTTGATACGAATGATAGGACTTTCTGCTACATTTGTCAAATACTTAAAAGCAAAACAGTAAGAGGATATGAAATTGCATCCTTTAACTTGCTTTTGTATGGCCATAACTTAAATGAACTTTGAAAAATAAACCGTTTAACTTGGAGGAAATGGCAAAAGTAACTGAATTTTTTTTTTATATCCATTTATTTAACTTGGACTATTTTTATAATCTATGTTACAAATCAAATTTATTTAAAACGCTTACAATTCGAATTCCATCCTGTAATAATGGCTGTAGACCGCGTGTGATGATAACGTCAAGTTTGATGTCACATGACATCATAGTCATAAGAAAATCAATGAAATGAAATATTAAGTATCTTAAATATATCAAGTAATTTTTTCATGCTCCTTGCAACTTTGCAACATATAGAAATTAACGCGTAGATATATTAACATTCTTTTTTGACCTTATGACGTCAAATAACGTTAATCCTCACAGAATGTAAATAAGTCTTAAAGACTAATATTCAGTCCAAATATCAACTTTCTAAATCATCTCGAAGCGATTTTATATGTTTTTGAAATTTGACGTCACTGTTTCGAAACTAGGATTCGCCATAGAACCATTGCCTTTTCGTCTTTTCCAATTTGTAAAACAGGACCGGGATACACAACTAGAGCGTTACATATACATTCTTTGAAATTTGCTGAAAATTGTTCCAAAAATAATGGCTGTACACCGCGTAAAACCTTTTTGTCCTGACGTCAAATCTGATGTGATATAACGTCAAATTAATATGAATTACATTGCATTCTAAAGCATTTCTGAAGTATATACCATAAGATTTCATGGTCCTGGGAAGTTAACAACATATCAAATATTCGCGTATATATCAGAAATAATTTTTGACCTTATGACGTCATATGACGTCAAATGACGTTCATCTTCATAGAATGTAAAGCACTCTCGGAGACTTATTTACTTTCCAAATATTAGATTTCTAACTCATCTGGAAACGATTTTATACGTATTTAAAATTTGACGTCAATGGTTCGAATATTGGATCCGCCATAAAACCTTTGCATTTTTGAATTTGGAAGAACGGACACCCGGATGCTCAACTATTACCTAATATACACATTCTGTGAAAATTTGATGAAAATCGGTTCATAAACAATGGGTGTAGACCGCGTACAAACTTTTGTGGCATATTTCAACTGTGACGTCATATGACGTCATAGGCATATGAAATTCATAGAAATTAAAATTTCAGCGTTTTAAGCATGTGTCATTAAATTTTCATTGCCCTTCGACAATTTCAACATATAGAAATATTCTTGTAAATATTAGAAATACATTATCATATAATGACGTCACGTGACGTCATATGACATTTATTTTCACAAAATATTTAAAACTTCTAGAGACTTACATACTGACTAAATATCAACTTTCTACCTTAAATAGGACAGATTTTATAAGCATTTAAAAATTTACGACCTTGGTTCGAATCTAGGATTCGCTATAGAACCATGGACTTTTCGAATTTTGAGAAACGGACACCAGGATGCACAACTAGAACTTAATATACACAATCTGTGAAAATTTGATGAAAATCGGTTCACAAACAATGGTTGTAGACCGCGTACAAACATTTGTTGCATATTTCAAATGTGACGTCATATGACGTCATAGGCATATGAAATTCATAGAAATCAAAATTTCAGCGTTTGAAGCATGTGTCATTTAATTTTCATTGCCCTTCGACAATTTCAACATATAGAAATATTCTTGTAAATATTAGAAATACATTATCATATAATGACGTCACGTGACGTCATATGACATTTATTTTCACAAAATATTTAAAACTTCTAGAGACCTACATACTGACTAAATATCAACTTTCTACCTTAAATAGGACAAATTTTATAAGCATTTAAAAATTTACGACCTTGGTTCGAATCTTGGATTCGCTATAGAACCATGGACTTTTCGAATTTTGAAAAACGGACACCGGGATGCACAACTAGAACTTAATATACACAATCTGTGAAAATTTGATGAAAATCGGTTCACAACAATGGCTGTAGACCGCGTACAAACTTTTGTTGCATATTTCAAATGTGACGTCATATGACTCAAGGCAATGAAATTCATAGAAAAAAATTTTTTTCATTGCCCTTCGACAATTTCAACATATAGAAATATTCTTGTAAATATTAGAAATACATTATCATATAATGACGTCACGTGACGTCATATGACATTTATTTTCACAACATGTTTAAAACTGCTAGAGCCCTATATACTGACTAAATATCAACTTTCTATCTTAAACAGGACAGATTTTATAAGCATTTAAAAATTTACGACCTTGGTTCGAATCTTGGATTCGCTATAGAACCATGGAATTTTCGAATTTGGAAAAACGGACAGCGGGATGCACAACTAGAGCCTAACATACACATTCTGTGAAAATTTGATGAAAATCGGTCCAGAAATAATGGCTGTAGACCGCGTACAAACTTTTTCACCTGACGTCAAATCTGACGTTATATGACGTCATATGAATATGAAAATCATTGCATCGTAAAGCTCATGATTTGAAATATATGCCATAAAATTTTCATTGTTCTGAGACAATGGCAACATTTCGAAATTAACACAAATATAAGAGGAAGAAAAAAAGAATAATAATAATAAGAAGAAGAAGAAGAATAAGAATAATAAAAAACAGAACAAACCCAATATGACTTTCTGCCGAAAGGGCACAAAGTCCTAATAAGAATAATAAAAAACAGAACAAACCCAATAGGACTTTCTGCTTGAGGCAGAAAGCCCTAATAAATATATGTAAAATGAAGTCACGTGACGTCATATGACGTTTTTTTTCCACATAATTGTTAAGACACTCAGAGACCTACAAACTGACAAAATTTCAACTTTCTATCTCAAATAGGACAGTTTTTATAAGCATTTTAAAATTGACGTCCTTGGTTCGAATCTTGGATCCGCCATAGATGCTTGGACTTTTCAAATTTTGAAAAACGGACACCGGTATACACAATAAGAACGTAATATACACATTCTGTGAAAATATGATGAAAATCGGCCCATTAATAATGGCTCTGGACCGTGTACAAACTTTCGTAGTCAATTTCAAATGTGACGTCATATGACGTCATAGGCTTTGAAAAATCCTGAAAATCGAAATTTCAGTGTCTGAATCATTTGTCATTAAATTTTCATTGCCCTTCGACAATTTTAACATATAGGAATACTCTTGTTAATATTAGAAATACATTATCATATAATGACGTCACGTGACGTCATATGACGTTCATTTTCACAATATCTTTAAGACTCTTAGAGACCTATATACTGACCAAAAACCACTTTTCTATCTCAAATAGGACCGATTTTATAAGCATTTAAAAATTTACGACCTTGGTTCGAATCTTGAATTCGCTATAGAACCATGGACTTTTCGCGTTTTGAAAAAAGGACACCAAGATTCACAACGAGAACTTAATATACAAATTCTGTGAAACTTTGATGAAAATCGGCCCATTAATAATGGCTCTGGACCGTGTACAAACTTTCGTAGTCAATTTCAAATGTGACGTCATATGACGTCATAGGCTTCTGATAATCATTGAAATCGAAATTTCAGCATCAGAAGCATGTGTCATTAAATTTTCAATGCCCTTCAAAAATTTCAACATATAGAAATAATCTTGTTAGAATTAGAAATTCATTATCATATAATGACGTCACGTGACGTCATATGACATTTATTTTCACAAAATTTTTAAGACTCCCAGAGACCTATATACTGACCTAATATCATCTTTCTATCTCAAATAGGACTGATTTTATAAGAATTTGAAAATTTACGACCTTGGTTCGAATCTTGGAATCGCTATAGAACCTTGGACTTTTCGAATTTTGAAAAATGGACACCGGGATGCACAACTAGAACTTAATATACACATTCTGTGATAATTTGATGAAAATCGGCCCATTAATAATGGCTCTGGACCGTGTACAAACTTTCGTAGTCAATTTCAAATGTGACGTCATATGACGTCATAGGCTTCTGGTAATCACTGAAATCAAAATTTCAGTGTCGGAATCATTTGTCATTAAATTTTCATTGCCCTTCGACAATTTCAACATATAGAAATACTCTTGTTAATATTAGAAATACATTATCATATAATGACGTCACGTGACGTCATATGACGTTTATTTTCACAAAATTTTTAAGACTCTTAGAGACCAATATACTGACCTAATATCATCTTTCTATCTCAAATAGGACCGATTTTTAAGAATTTGAAAATTTACGACCTTGGTTCGAATCTTGAATTCGCTATAGAACCTTGGACTTTTCGAATTTTGAAAAACGGACACCGGGATGCACAACTAGAACTTAATATACACATTCTGTGAAAATTTGATGAAAATCGGTCCATTAATAATGGCTCTGGACAGTTTACAAACTTTTGTAGCATATGTCAATTGTGACGTCATATGACGTCATAGACATATGAATATCATAGAAATCAAAATTTCCTCACGTGCCTAATGAGCCATAAAAATTTCATCGTCCTAGGATTATTGCAACATAGAAAAATAAGCATTTAGTTAGGAAGAAAAAAAGAATAATAATAATAATAACTAGAATCCTTTTGTTCTGAACAAAAGAAAGGGCTTTCTGCTAACTATGTCAAACCTGATCATACTTTACTTTTCTGACATACACCATCTTCAAATATTGAAGAAAATCCTTATTATAAGTATGCTTATGACGTCACATGACGTCAAATGACGTCACGACTCAAAATATTTTAAGAAATTCTGCAGAACTGCAAACTGTGTAAGTTTCAACTTTCTATCTCATTCTGAAGCTCTTAAATCCTAAAATGAAATTTTCTGTCCAATGTTCGAATCTTATTTAAGCCACGGAACTTCGGTCTTTCAGAATTTCGGTTAGCTGACAGGATAGGTACACCTTAGTTTCAAGATGTACCATCTGTGAAAATTTGAAGAAAATCCGACCATAAATGACGGCTGTAGAGCGTAAACACCATTTTTCACTATTTTTAGCTCGGACGTCACCTGACGTCATAGGGTGCTGAAGATGCTTTTGTTCAAAAGCGCATACTTTACGGTCATAACTCTGAAATTTTCATTATTCTGAACAATGGCATCATAAATTAATTAAGAAGTATGCTTATGACGTCACATGACGTCATATGACGTCACGACTCAAAATTTATGTAGAAATTCTGCAGAACTGCAAACTGTGTAAGTTTCACTTTTCTATCTCATACTGAAGCTCTAAAATCGTAAAATGAAATTTTCGGTCCTATGTTCGAATTTTATTTCAGCCACAGAACTTCGGTCTTTCGGAATTTCGGTTAGCTGACAGGATATGCACACCTTAGTTTCATGATGTACCATCTGTGACAATTTGAAGAAAATCCAACCATAAATGGCCGTTTTAGAGCGTGAAAACCATTTTTCACAACTTTTAGCTCTGACGTCACATGACGTCATAGGGTGCTGAAGATGCTTTTGTTCAAAAGAGCATATATTACTTTTATAACTCTGAAATTTTCATTATTCTGAACAACTGGCATCATGTCGAAATCATTGCCCTAAAATGAAAATTAGGAAGTATGCTTATGACGTCACATGACGTCATATGACGTCACGACTCAAAATTTATTTAGAAATTCTGCAGAACTGTAAACTGTTTAAGTTTCAACTTTCTATCTCATCCTGATGCTCTTTAATTTTAAAATGAAGTTTTCGGTCCTATGTTCGAATCTTATTTCAGCCACAGAACTTCGGTCTTTCGGAATTTCGGTTAGCTGACAGGATATGCACACCTTAGTTTCATGATGTACCATCTGTGAAAATTTGAAGAAAATCCGACCATAAATGACGGCTGTAGAGCGCGAACACCATTTTTCACTATTTTTAGCTGTGACGTCACATGACGTCATAGGGTGCTGAAGATGCTTTTCTTCAAAAGCGCATACTTTACTGTCATAACTCTGAAATTTTCATTATTCTGAACAACTGGCATCATGTCAAAATCATTGCCCTAAAATGAAACTTAAGAAGTATGCTTATGACGTCACTTGATGTCATATGACGTCACGACTAAAAATATATGTAGAAATTCTGCAGAACTGCAATCTGTGTAAATGTCAACTTTCTATCTCATCCTGAAGCTCTTTTATCGTAAAATGAAATTTTCGGTCCTATGTTCGAATATTATTTCAGCCACAGAACTTCGGTATTTCGGAATTTCGGTTAGCTGACAGGATATGCACACCTTAGTTTCAAGATGTACCATCTGTGAAAATTTGAAGAAAATCCGACCATAAATGACGGCTGTAGAGCGCGAACACAATTTTTCACTATTTTTAGCTGTGACGTCACATGACGTCATATGAAGCTGAAAATTAGTGCATTCAAAAGGGCCAAAGTCACTCTGATCACTGTTAAAATTTCATGCTGCTGGCTTATTGGCAACCTGTTTTAATTTGAACCTCAAAAGGTGAAAAAATAATAATAATAATAATAATAATAAGAAAAAACATAACAAACCCAATAGGACTTTCTGCTTTAGGCAGAAAGCCCTAACTACATGTCATTCGTCTAAACGAATGATAGGACTTTCTGCAACCTGTGTTAATGCAAAAAGCAGAAGATAGAAGTTTCATGTAATGACTCACCTCTGGTAGTATTTCATGTTCATGCTGAACAATTGACATTATATTCCGCGAAAAATAAGCGTTTAGTTACGAAGAAAAAAAAATAAGTAGCAGTATGCTTATGACGTCATATGACGTCACGACTCAAAATGTATTAAGAAGTTCTGCAGAACTGCAAACTGTGTAAGTTTCAACTCTCTATCTCATCCCGAAGTTCTTTAACACTAAAATGAAATTTTTGGTCCTATGTTCGAATCTTACTTCAGCCACAATACTTCGGTTTTTCGGAATTAAGGTTAGCTGACAGGATATGCACACCTTAGTTTCAAGATGTACCATCTGTGAAAATTTGAAGAAAATCTGATCATAAATGGCGGCTGTAGAAGGCGAACACCATTTTTCACTATTTTTAGCTCTGACGTCACGTGACGTCAACAGGTGCTGAAGAATCATTGCCCTAATATGAAAATTAAGAAGTATGCTTATGACGTCACATGACGTCATATGACGTCAGGACTCAAAATATATGTAGACATTCTACAGAACTGCAAACTGTATAAGTTCCAACTTTCTATCTCATCCTGAAGCTCTTTAATCCTAAAATGAAATTTTCGGTCTTTTGTTCGAATCTTATTTCCGCCACAGAACTTCGGTCTTTCGGAATTTCGGTTAGCTGACAGGATATGCACACCTAAGTTTCAAGATGTACCATCTGTGAAAATTTGAAGAAAATCCGACCATAAATGACGGCTGTAGAGCGCGAACACAATTTTTCACTATTTTTAGCTGTGACGTCATGTGACGTAATAGGTGCTGACAATCATTGAAATCAAAATTTCCTTACGTGACTAATGACCCATAAAAATTTCATCGTCCTAGGACTATTGCAACATATTAAAATAAGCGTTTACATAGGGCGAAGAAAAAATAATAATAATAAAAAAATGACGTCACGTGACGTCACATGACGTTAATTTTCACATAATTGTTAAGACTCCCAGAGACCTACTAACTGACAAAATTTCAACTTTCTATCTCAAATAGGACAGTTTTTATAAGCATTTAAAAATTGACGTCCTTGGTTCGAATCTTGGATCCGCCATAGATGCTTGGACTTTTCGAATTTTGAAAAACCGGACACCGGTATACACAATAAGAACGTAATATACACATTCTGTGAAAATTTGATGAAAATCGGCCCATTAATAATGGCTCTGGACCGTGTACAAACTTTCGTAGTCAATTTCAAATGTGACGTCATATGACGTCATAGGCCTCTGAAAATTATTGAAATCGAAATTTCAGTGTCTGAATCATTCGTCATTAAATTTTCATTGCCCTTCGACAATTCAATATATAGAAATACTCTTGTTAATATTAGAAATACATTATCATATAATGACGTCACGTGACGTCATATGACATTTATTTTCACATAATTGTTAAGACTCCCAGAGACCTATATACTGACCCAATATCATCTTTCTATCTCAAATAGGACCGATTTTATAAGAATTTGAAAATTTACGACCTTGGTTCGAATCTTGGAATCGCTATAGAACCTTGGACTTTTCGAATTTTGAAAAACGGACACCGGGATGCACAACTAGAACTTAATATACACAATCTGTGAAAATTTGATGAAAATCGGTTCACAAACAATGGCTGTAGACCGCGTACAAACTTTTGTTGCATATTTCAAATGTGACGTCATATGACGTCATAGGCATATGAAATTTATACAAATCAAAATTTCAGCGATTGAAGCATGTGTCATTAAATTTTCATTGCCCTTCGACAATTTCAACATATAGAAATATTCTTGTAAATATTAGAAATACATTATCATATAATGACGTCACGTGACGTCATATGACATTTATTTTCAAAAAATATTTAAAACTTCTAGAGACTTACATACTGACTAAATATCAACTTTCTACCTTAAATAGGACAGATTTTATAAGCATTTAAAAATTTACGACCTTGGTTCGAATCTAGGATTCGCTATAGAACCATGGACTTTTCGAATTTTGAAAAACGGACACCGGGATGCACAACTAGAACTTAATATACACAATCTGTGAAAATTTGATGAAAATCGGTTCACAAACAATGGCTGTAGACCGCATACAAACTTTTGTTGCATATTTCAAATGTGACGTCATATGACGTCATAGGCATATGAAATTTATAGAAATCAAAATTTCAGCGATTGAAGCATGTGTCATTAAATTTTCATTGCCCTTCGACAATTTCAACATATAGAAATATTCTTGTAAATATTAGAAATACATTATCATATAATGACGTCACGTGACGTCATATGACATTTATTTTCACAAAATATTTAAAACTTCTAGAGACCTACATACTGACTAAATATCAACTTTCTACCTTAAATAGGACAAATTTAATAAGCATTTAAAAATTTACGACCTTGGTTCGAATCTTGGATTCGCTATAGAACCATGGACTTTTCGAATTTTGAAAAACGGACACCGGGATGCACAACTAAAAAAAAATTAAAAAAATTTTTGGAAAAAAAAAGATTTCATTCGTTGATACGAATGATAGGACTTTCTGCTAAAATTGGAAAATATTAAGATTTATTCCGTTAGAAAGACTATATATTAAATTCTCTACCTTTTACTTATTATTATTTTTTTTTCGTATGGACTTCTTTTAGCTTTGACGTCACATGACGTCACAGGGTGCTGAAAATTCTTTTGTTCAAAAGCGCATACTTTACTGTCGTAACTCTGAAATTTTCATTATTCTGAACAACTGGCATCAGGTCAAAATCATTGCCTTAAAATGAAAATTAAGAAGTATGCTTATGACGTCACATGACGTCATATGACGTCAAGACTCAAAATATATGTAGAAATTCAGCAGAACTGCAAACTGTGCTAGTTTCAACTTTCTATCTCATCCTGAAGCTCTTTAATCCTAAAATGAAATTTTCGGTCCTATGTTCGAATATTATTTAAGCCACAGAACTTTGGTCTTTCGGAATTTCGGTTAGCTGACAGGATATACACACCTTTGATTCAAGATGTACCATCTGTGAAAATTTGAAGAAAATCCGACCATAAATGACGGTTGTAGAGCGCGAACACCATTTTTCACTATTTTTAGCTGTGACGTCATATGGCGTCATAGGGTACTGAAGATGCTTTTGTTAAAAAGCGAATACTTTACTCTCGTGACTCTGAAATTTTCATTATTCTGAACAACTGGCATCATGTCGAAATCATTGCCCTAAAATGAAAATTAAGAAGTATGCCTATGACGTCACATGACGTCATATGACGTCACGACTCAAAATATTTGTAGAAATTCTGCAAAACTGCAAACTGTGTAAGTTTCAACTTTCTATCTCATCCTGAAGCTCTTTAATCCTAAAATGAAATTTTCGGTCCTATGTTCGAATCTTATTTAAGCCACAGAACATCGGCCTTTCGGAATTTCGGTTAGCTGACAAACTATTCACACCTTAGTTACAAGATGTACCATCTGTGAAAATTTGAAGAAAATCCGACTAAAAATGACGGCTGTAGAGCGCAAACACCATTTTTCACTATTTTTAGCTGTATCGTCATGTGACGTCATAGGCTGCTGACAATCATTGAAAACAAAATTTCCTCACATCACTAATAACCCATACAAATTTCATGGTCCTAGGACTATTGCAACATATTATAATAAGCGTTTAGTTAGGAAGAAGAAAAGAATAATAATGATAAAAAATGACGTCACGTGACGTCATATGACGTTTATTTTCACATAATTGTTAGACACCCAGAGACCTACTAACTGACAAAATTTCAACTTTCTATCTCAAATAGGACAGTTTTTATAAGCATTTAAAAATTGACGTCCTTGGTTCGAATCTTGGATCCGCCATAGATGCTTGGACTTTTTGAATTTTGAAAAACGGACACAGGTATACACAATAAGAACGTAATATACACATTCTGTGAAAATTTGATAAAAATCGGCCCATTAATAATGGCTCTGGACCGTGTACAAACTTTCGTAGTCAATTTCAAATGTGACGTCATATGACGTCATAGGCTTCTGAAAATCATTGAAATCGAAATTTCAGCATCTGAATCATTTGTCATTAAATTTTCATTGCACTTCGACAATTTCAACATATAGAAATACTCTTATTAATATTAGAAATACATTATCATATAATGACGTCAAGTGACGTCATGTGACGTTTATTTTCACAAAATGTTTAAGACTCCCAGAGGCCTATACACTGACCCAATATCACTTTTCTATCTCAAATAAATCCGATTTTATAAGCATTTAAAAATTTACGACCTTGGTTCGAATCTTGAATTCGCTATAGAACCATGGACTTTTCGAATTTTGAAAAACGGACACCGAGATGCACAACTAGAACTTAATATACACAATCTGTGAAAATTTGATGAAAATCGGTTCATAAACAATGGCTGTAGACCGCGTACAAACTTTTGTTGCATATTTCAAGTGTGACGTCATATGACGTCATAGGCATATGAAGATTATAGAAATCAAAAATTCAGCCTTTGAAGCATGTGTCATTAAATTTTCATTGCCCTTCGACAATTTCAACATATAGAAATATTCTTGTTAATATTAGAAATACATTATCATATAATGACGTCACGTGACGTCATATGAAATTTATTTTCATAAATATGTTTAAAACTTCTAGAGACCTATATACTGACTAAATATCAACTTTCTATCTTAAATAGGACAGATTTTATAAGCCTTTAAAAATTTACGACCTTGGTTCGAATCTTGGATTCGCTATAGAACCATGGACTTTTCGAATTTTGACAAACGGACACAGGGATGCACAACTAGAACCTAACATACACATTTTGTGAAATTTTGATGAAAGTCGGTCCAGAAATAATGGCTGTAGACCGCGTACAAACTTTTTCACCTGACGTCACATCTGACGTAATATGACGTCGTATGAATATAAATTTCATTGCATCTGAAAGCTCATGGTTTGAAATATAAGCCATAAAATTTTCATTGTTCTGAGTCAGTGGCAACACCTCGAAATTAACACAAATATAAGAGGAAGAAAAAAAGAATAAGAAGAAGAAGAATAATAAAAAAACAGTACAAACCCAATATTTTCTGCCTGTAGGCAGAAAGTCCTAATAACAAACCCAATAGGTTTAGGCAGAAAGCCTAAACAGTACAAACCCAATATGACTTTCTGCCGAAAGGGCAGAAAGTCCTAATAATAAGAAAAATAAACATAACAAACCCTATACGTTTTCCGCAAGTTTGCGGAAAGCCGTAATAAAATCCCAACCTATCAACCTTCTTTTTCATTTACTGGAATCCAGAAACGGAACTTTTTTCCTCTAAATGTGTATTACATTTGTATACCCCCCACCCTCCCTCTCTCTCTCTCTCTCTCTCTCTCTCTCTTATACGGTATTGGTATATTCCCTTGTTTTTTGTTCAGCATATAACGTCACGGTAGTTCCAGAATTATACCGCAATGACGCAGCACAATATTTGTCCAAAATAGACAAAGTCTCAACAACTACAGTTGGTTTGATGTTGAACTCAAACAAGCAGAGTTGTATCCCTTTACTTAATTTTTTTTTTAATAAAATGAATATTAATTATAAATGATGTATGATTTTTCTTTGCTCGATAGACTATGTAGAATCTAAGTTACAGTATTGTATAAGCAAACAGAGGAAACCCTGATCTGACTGCTCCTGTAGGAGCTGTCTAATCTGGGTATGCTCTGTTTGCCTATGCGTCTTGCAAAATGTCTATTGATATCTCATTTGCACAAAAAGATATAATCAATTGTATTCCAAAAAAATAATCATATGAAGAAAATGAGAAAAGTGCTACTACTTAGGCTCTTTGAAATTAACACACACTGAGATTTGCTTCACGTGAAACAAAGTAAAACAGGAACTCGGTAACCTGAAAACGTTTCCTTTCTGTTTTTCTGTTTTCTCCTTTTTTACCAAAAAGGGTAGATTTGCGAAGAAATTATTTATTTCCAACATGCAAACTAAGGGACGCAAAACAAATTGAAAAATTATATACCAAACAGACAAGGAAATCAGTGGAGAAAACAATGGTAATTTCATAATTGAATGACACTGTTTAGACATACATTTCGAGGACTGTGACTACACGGGCTGGACAAACAGCTATGATGGTCAGCAGGATTACCATGTCCCTGCTGGGAAGGTGATGAAGGGGATGATATCATACCACGACAACAGCAAAGAGTAAGTAGATTTGTAGTTTACCAACTTCGTAGTCTATCACGACAACCATAAAGAGTAAGTAACTTTGTAGTCTACCAACTTTGTAGTCTATCACGACAACCATAAAGAGAAGATTACTTTGAAGTCTATCACGACAACCATAAAGAGTAAGTCACTTTGTAGTCTATCACGACAATCAAAAAAAAGTAAGTAACTTTGTAGTCTATCACGACAACCAAACAAAAGTAAGTAACTTTGTAATCTATCACGACAATCATAAAGAGTAAGTAACTTTGTAGTCTATCACGACAACCAAAAAAAAGTAAGTAACTTTGTAGTCTATCAAGACAATCATAAAGAGTAAGTAAATTTGTAGTCTATCACGACAACCACAAAGAGTAAGTAACGTAGTTTATCACCTATGGTATGTTACTGCCATAGGTGTTTGTAATGTGACAATGCAATGTTTCAATGTTGTGTGTATTTTAATATTATTATACTGTGATTGAAAGGTACGTAAAACACTGCACATTCATCTTTTTATAAGTTATTATTATTATTATTATTATTATTATTAATTATTATTGTTTTATTATCGTCCATTGAAAGCCAAAAGGGGCTATCAGCCTTCTTTTTATATATGCTGATAACCCCATCTGGCTTTCAACGGACGTTTTTATTATTATTATTTCAATTGAAACATAATTATATATTTCTTTAGCTTGTTTTAATAATTTGTGATGGTTTTAGCCCTTCTAGTAAAAACACACATTAAAGTTTATCAAAACACATTATAAAGTCGTGTAAAACGTGTTAATTTACTGAAAAAAATGTATCTTAATTTCGTTACAGGGACCGGATTTTCAAGTATGAAATTTGCACGGCATATCGTCACGGCACTGCAGTAGTTGGAAAGTAATAAATATCTGAAATCAAGTTGTCTGATTTTGTCTATCAATAGATTTATTCATTTTACGTTAATTGGGATTTTGTACAATTCCATTATCGCTCTGAACGATTCCTTCGTATAAGTTCTATGTGCAAGACCAGGCGAGGTCTTGAAAAATTCTCGCCAAATCGGGGAATGGCCTAGCAACCTTCGAGTCCGACGTCATTTAACGTTACCAATTGACCACTGCACAATCTGATATCTGACACTGAGTTGGAGTGACTAACATTGAGAATAAGAGGGATACGGAGAGAGACAGAGGGGTTACATTATCGTATCGAATTTATATATTGAAGAAAACTGAAAACAAACATTGCAATTTTGTAAAAACAGATATATGTCAAAATTAGATTTCAAGCATCATGTAGATATCCCCTATTAGTAATTTTATTCTCATAAGTCTTAGACTTGAAGCATTTTTATCTTAAGTTGTGCCATACTGTTATACAATACGTGTGGCCAGTTTGAAAGGGATAACATATAGTGATTTTTTTTTTAATATCTATTTCAGAAGTTTCAAGAAATGGGGTCCGAACTTACTTACGGTCCTGTCCCGACAATCTGACAATCTGACAATCTGACAATCTGACAATCCGACAATCTGACAATGTATTAATTTAAAGTAGAAAATAAAACAGAGAAAAAGAGAAAGGTCAAATAAAAACATACAGGGGCAATCCTATATACTACTCAACAGTTATTAAAACATATCATGCTAAATTTCTTAATTGCACTTGTCTTTTTTTTTTTCATTTTGGACTGTACCATTAATGTTTATGGGGTAGCTTACTGCAAATCTTTTGACAGAATAGCGAACAGTGCAGACTATGATCCGGATGTGCAGGCTGATCTTGGTCTGCACTGGTCGCAAAGGCAGTCACAAGTGCCCACAGCACTGTAAAGGGTTAGTATCATATGCCTTGTCAAACTATGCTACAATTTGCAATATAGTATAACTTTTTTTTTCTATTTTCCATTATCAGAACTCTACAATTTGCATTTATGTAAACATGTATCACACACAATATATACACAACCACCTAACTTAATATAAATGTGACTTTAATACATTTTAATAAAAAAAATCTGACCTTCAAATGAGTGCCTATAAAAGACCTGTTCAATAGAGAAATGAAACGGTCCAAAATAACGTGTTTTTTTTCTGGTGACAAAAACACCGGTAAATGGGAATTTGAAAGAGTCGCTGAGTCGATTAACATATTGCAGATGCTTAACAGACAGATGCTTTACAGACAGATGCTTTACAGACAGATGCTTTACAGACAGATGCTTAACAGACAGATGCTTTACAGACAGATGCTTTACAGTATCACTCATGAAATAGATCGGCGATCTAATGAGAGACACACAGATTGGTTTAATCGGCAATATATTGAAGAGAAAACTCAGTATGTTGTTGATATGAGCAATTTTACATATCTCGCGTTTACATGATCGTACACGTAACTTAACGAAAACGTCTCTTGACTTGCCCTTTACCTATATCAGAGTTGCGGATCTGGTTAGGTCTTTGATAAAAAGCTTATGTAGTTTTATCAATTCTATTTTCATGGTCAGTGACGTATTAATTTATACATTCAAAGCCATATCTTATCTTTGATATATAGAGATAAAAGTTCCTGGTTTTAAATTTCATGCGTGAAACTAAAACATCTGGCAGATATGTCACCTGACCCTGACCCCTAAAGCCCCTATCAGGTGTGCCCATATTCGTTGCGTCAGGTTATTTTATCATTTTAGACAATTTGTCAACAAGGACACAAATGAATAAATAATTTCTGACGTAAAGATATGGACATCATCCAAGTATTGTTTGTTTTGTTTGTTAGTTTGGGTTTAACGTCCCAGCGACAGTATTTCGGTAATATTGGGGAGACATATAGTGCTGCTACACTGCAATATCACATCATAGACATGTGGCATGATACAACACCCAATCACATTATCCTGACACTGAATCAACCAGTCCTGGAGCTACCCTGTATGTATCTTGAGCGCCAAGCAATTGAGCTTCCAGTACCATTTTTAACGACGTTTGTTGTGTCCGGGCATCGAACCCACGATACCAATATATATGTGTTCTTACATAGTAGACTATCACATTAGAGATTTCTCATGCGTGGTTAATTTTTGATATTTGAGTAATATATCACATTGCAAGCTATAGAAAAACACTGACAATTCGAGAATTAAAGGCGGAAAGTGATTTAAAGAATTAGCAAATCCATTATTTCAATACTATCTTTGCACTAGTTTAAGCTCATGGAATATTTAGTTCGAATAAACCAGATCGATTTGGGAATATGGAACTATTCATCAGATAGTCTTTAAAATCATACTCTTTCCTGTGACAAACTTATTAAACATCTGCGAAAGATTGTAAAATTATGATTAAAATGATAACAAAGTAAAATGCGTAACCTTTTCACCCTTAATGTAATGTGAATGCACTATATGGCAACAATGCATTAACACTTACATAAAAATAGCTAGATAAGAAGACAGATTGGTCAAGTAAATATATTATCTAAACTCCATTCTGGGCTAGTGTTGTAAAGTGAAACTCCTTGTGATACAAATTAAGCAGAAGTCTACAGGACGTCAACATGGTAAGACATATGATTATACAAAAAGTTTGACTTCTGTACATTATTAACTATTTGAGTATCTAATTGTCATCTCGTTGTTGTTGTTGTTGTTGTCTACTATGGTGGCATGTATTTCTTATCCAATTAGTTATATAGGAACTTTTCTGAAAAACTGTCAAATATTCAGTTATTATCTGGCAAGTAGAAATTTTTTAGGTTATCTACTTTGGTATCTTAACAGGACAAAATTATCTGTTAGTGCCCACTACTGCCAACCACATATTCACTTAGGTTAACTGGATATTATTCTTTTTTCCAGATACTTGTGTGAAAAAATACTTGTTATCCACATAATTCAGCTAACTTGCAAAAAAGCATCATATCTAGTTATCTTATGTGAATAAATGGTTGGCAGTACTGGGCACTTGTAGACAGTTTTGTTCAGTTTTGTTTGTTTTGTTAAGTATGGTGGCATATTTCTGCCAGCCACTTATCCACAAAGCTATGTCGAAACTTTTCTGAAAAATTGTCACATATTCAGTTAGTATCTGACAAGTGGAAAACTTTCGTGTTATCCTCTTAGATATCTTAACAGAACAAAACTGCCTGTTAGTGCCCACTACTGCCAGCCATATATTCACTTAAGATAACTGGATACCTCGCCTTTTTTCAAGTTAGTCAGTTAAATTATGTGGATAACAAGCATTTTTTCACATGTGTCCAATACTTAGTTCAAGCATACTAAACAGTGAAATATTTTACTCTAAACAATCACAAATTGCAAAGATAAATAAAGATTAATGTAAATCACAACACCAAAAGTATGGGCTGTTTAGTGATAAAAGATACGTGATACGCGAACAAAGCAAGGAAATGGCGCGAGGATAAATTTTCAATCTCTCGCCCAAGATGAAGGACCTGTTGCCAGTCCTAACATTCTTGTGCTCGGCCAGTGGCATCCTCGGTGCCTATGTAAACTCCTACGACCACGACCTGTCGTTCATATGTTCCAACTCTTATCAGTCCATCAGTCACGTTGCCAGTATCCATAGCAACCACGCTGAAGACCGGATGTTTGACCTCGGTTGCTCGAATGTTGCTAGCGATGTGGAAGGCTTATCAGCAGACTGCAGATGGACAGGTTATCTTCATTTCTAAAACTTCTCGGACATTAGACGTTCGTTGTCATAAAACATGCACCAATTTGTGGCAATCTCATTAAAACGCCAGCTAGGTAGAATCTGCTAACATCGCCATTTAAGGTCGACTTAAATTGGCCTTTGATTAGCCAATCAAATCTACGGCTTAATTATTCGTGAACAAAAGATATCCCGAACTCACATTTGTTTTTCAGACTTGCAGTAGCCGCCAATCTTAATTATCCCTCGCCGAGGGCGGTGGGGGATATGATAATAGTCTCCGTTCGTCCGTCCGTCCGTCTGTCCGTTCTTCCGTCCCACATTTTTGTCCGGAGCAAAACTCGAAAAGTATTTGAGGTATCAACTTAATACTTCATAGGTGGATAGATCTCACTGAGAAGGAGTGCAGTGCACAAGAATGATAAATCTACCTTTATATTTTTTTTAGTAATTGCCCTTTGTTATTTTTCAGGCTTAATTTTATCACAGTGATCTGACCTTAACATTTTACCTGTAAACCTCAAAATAGGAGAAAAAGTAGGTCTTCACCTGAATTTTATATCTATAATCATTTCAAACATCAGTTATTCTTCTCTCTAATACATCTCCTAACGAGCAAGCGTTCGGTGTGGGATGGCCATGTCAACATGGCTCTTATTTAACTTGAGATAGCCGCCAAGCATAAGTTTCCGTAATGCATAGTTCCATGCCCACCTTTTAATATATCTTAACAATAGATTACAGTAAGATTTTGTCCCACAAACACGATGTTAACAAAGGAGCACATGTCATTGTTTGTGGCCAAACATATTGTTATTCAATAAAAGTTCGGGTCAGGGAACTATCCACTGAAAGCAGGCATTGTTGATTTGCATAATTACCGCGGCTTTGTATCCCTCCGCACCTACTAGTGCAGTTAGTAAGGTCATAACTTCCTTACGTAGGCATTCGTGAATGAAAACACACTGGAATGGATTGTTATGAATAAAGATGAAAAGTGTAATTCGGTGTCCAAAAAGGTAACATTTACTTTGCCGCCATCGAGATCAGCAGTATTTCAGCGCATTGTGCGCTTTGATTCCATGTAGGTACACACAGGATGTTCATGCAATGTTGCTGAATAGCATGCAGTACAATAGTAATTATATTATTATTCTTTGTAGACTAACAGTTAAATGTATTTGTACCCACATGAAAAAAAACAATGTGTCAAGTCTAATTTGCAAGTTAATGGCAGCAAACGAAAAATTTTATTTTGCGTATATCACCAAGTTATTCCGATTTTCAAATTAAAATGTTTTTTAAACGCGCATTCTGATTGGACAAATTCAGCATCATTTTCTTATTAATATTCATGATGTAAAGGTCGACTTGAGACGACATTTCTCAGGATGATGGCAAATCTTCGTAGCTTAAAGTATCGGAGCTAAAACGAAGAGCTGATTTTAATGAGATTGCTTTATATGGATAGAACTCAATGCATCTTCAAATGAAAATATCTCAATAAGCTTTCAGCTTTTGATTTAATCCTTTTTTTTTCTGTTACATGTAAATATATGTGAATTGTTCTGTTATAATATTTGATTAATGAATATGTTTAAACTTGTTCATCTTCAACTCATTGCCGTGACTGGACTGTGCATAATAGAAGTTCACAATTATATTTATCACGAGTAATAGGTTTGCTCCCTGTACTAGACATAACAAAATCATTTATAATGGTATCCTTAGGATATAAAGTTTCGTTTTGAGTGTTATATCGCAGAATAATGCAAGGTGTTTAGTTCAGATGCGCAGTAATCCGTAGGTCTGAGTAATTAATATTAAGTAAAGTTGTTTGATGTTTCTAAAGGTAACCTTAACCAGTATGACCAGCCTGTCAACTACCAATGTCACGGTCACGAGTATGTAGGGGGCATGTGGAGTCACCATGACAACCACCATGAGGACAGGATCTGGAAACTCTATTGCTGTTCCTTACCAGGTAACTCACGTATCAAATATGTTTTGCCAGCACGAGTAAATCGGAATCGCTCTCTCTCTCTCTCTCTCTCTCTCCCATAGTGAGGGGATCCAATATATAAAATTCCCACAATGACTGGGGAAAAACTACTTGTGAGACATTAACCGAAGCAAACAGCCATTGGTCAAGAGTCGTAGAAATACCAGGGCTCTACTAACTCCAATTTGGGACTCAGACTCGAATATTTGAGAAAGTCCCACTTATAGATATACGGAAGGACTCCAATGTTTTTGACAAATCTCTGTCTGGGCTCTATTTTTTTTTTTTTTTTTTTTTTTTTTTTTTTTTTTTTTGATCCTGGTGAGTATCCTGCATACTTTACTCCAGTGGCTGCAACTATTTGTTATATCTGTAAACATGGATAGGAACGTATGTCCCGAGGACAAATGCTTTTTGTCACAAGCTTTGTCCGAATAACGCATTTTTGCAAAGCTGGTACTTTGTATATTTGACATTCACGCTTTACTTTGTTTAGAGATTGACTTCATCATGAGATGACACAACTTAGGTTGCCAAATACGCCAAATATGTTTTCGAAAATGGATAATTTTGCGAGAAAATAAATTTAAAAATGCAAGAGATATAGCCTTAAAAACAAAATACCAAAAACTCAAATAGACAAAAATATTAATAGAGAAAATTAAAAGTAATATAATGATTAAATTACAATATTTCAGACATACATTACGAGGACTGTGACTACACAAACTGGACAAACAGCTATGATGGTCAGCAAGACTACCATGTCCCTGCTGGGAAGGTGATGAAGGGGATGATATCATACCACGACAACCACAAAGAGTAAGTAACTTTGTAGTCTACCACGACAATCACAATGAGTAAATAACTTTGTAGTTTACCGCGACAACCAAAAAGAGTAAGTAACTTTGTAGTCTACCGCGACAGCCTTAAAGAGTAAGTAACTTTGTAGTTTACCACGACAATCTTAAAGAGTAAATAACTTTGTAGTTTACCACGACAATCATAAAGTGTAAGTAACTTTGTAGTTTACCACAACAATCATAAAGATTAAGATTGGTTGTCGCGGTATGGCAAGCTATAATTGTTCGTGAAATGGTTTGACGGAATAAGTTCCCATTACTTACCGTGTACCTGTATCTATAGTATGCTCGTAGTTCTGTGAGATGTCGTATCCTTAATAGTGTTGTGAGATGTTGATACTTCTATTCATAAAGCTCCTTAGCAAAAGAATTCCCTTAGTTTCTAAGATTTTCCTCAAAATCATATATATTGCCTTTAGTTTTTTAAGGATTTCCTTAAGTGTTATTTATAAAACACCTTAGGTGATTTATTCTAGTTAAGGATTTATTTTCCTTAAAAACTAAGAAGTTTATGAATCCCGTGTTCTCGAAAATAGAATTTGTGCTTCAATATGATTTGCATACAAACACTTAAACTATGCCCAATAGTTTCAATAGGGGTTTAAATATCGTACATAAATTTGAGCTTGTGATGCTAACGTTACTCAAGTAGTTCCGAGAATACGGTGCCCGGTCTTAATTAAAAACAGTAGGCCTACAACCATAATAAAGACAATGGTATCTAAATATAGACTTGACTATTTGAGTTTACCGTCGCTTCGACAGTATTTCAGTCATATAGCGAAGTCCAGCTAATTACAGGTGGAGAAAGACCCCGAATGCATGGAGGCATCCAGATAGAACCACCGACCTACAGCAAATCAGTTTGAAGGTTTCCTCACATGAAAATCCGAATGACCCTGCCGGGATTCGAACCCACGCGGTGAGGGGCTGAGTGAGCGATTTTACCCTTTCGGCCACGGAGGCCCCTCTAAATATAGCTGTTTCTGACTTAAATAACAAATGCAATGCAATACAATACAAAACTACTTTATTACCATGTGCATCTAGCACTAACAGACATTGTGATATACAAATAAATGACAAACAACTGGAACTAAGTACTTATTGTCGATACTCAAAACTGACGAACAACCAAAATACAAGAAAAAAAATAACCCTTTTCCAATGTGTATTTGGAAAATGTTAAAGTGAGAGAAAGAGAAATCGATATCGATTTTGACTTTTTGATTTTGAATGAGGAAAAGAGTTGAAAAATGCACCATTTAAATATATAAACAAATATATACAAGCTCGTATGTGCTGAGTTCACGTCAAAGTCGATGACGTCATAAAGTATAAGACCGAGAGTATACCGATATCTCAGTTAAAGCGTGTATGGCGTGTATTACTTTGCAATATTCGATATATTCTATATATGTGACATAAAACTCGTTTATATTCTAAAGTTTGATCATTTATGTGCAACATTTGTTATTTATATTAAATGTTTGGGTATTTATATTGGTCTGTTACCATTCGTATTCAATTTTGTTTATTTATATTGTAAGTTTTTCTCATTTATATTTTACTTTTTTCATTCAAATGCTATATTTTCTATTCATATGGTAAAAAAAAGCTCATTCGCAAGGTATCAAATTTATTTATATTCTATAAGTGAACTCTAGGAAATTAGTAACGTAATGAACAATTAATATGATTGGTCAATTTGTCGGGTCTTGTTTAATCTGCGGGCCTTTGCGATCTTTTTGCAACCCTTCACTCCGGGCCTTTTGAAAAAGAAAATACTAAAAGCGGAAAGATATGGATTTTCAGTACTACAAAAAACTTAATATTGACAGAGTAAATTTTAACTTGAGAAATAAGTTTATTTTTCGGTTCTGAAGTAAAAATCAAAAACTACTGTGGTGCTTGAAAAATTTCCATTGTGAATTGTGGTTGGCTTACGTTCATTATTATTATTAAATTTTCATAATTGTTATTATTATTTTTATTGAAAAGAGTCACGCGAAATTGAGGGTATGTTTTTTTTATTGTTGGGATTCGTCCTGAGCAGATATGAGCTATATCATGTACCAGTGATAGAACAATGGGTTTCATATCCTAAAAAAGGCCTTGAAGACGCTTGGGTTTTTTGGTACGATCCTCACTGGTGTCGGGCACACTTTCCGTGATAAATGACTTACAATTTTTTTCTGATGGTCAATTGATGGTCTTCCACCGCTGTACCTAATTAACTACTGAGATGTGTGCTAAAGTTTCAATATTGCCAGAATCCCGGGAAAGAGTTGTTAGGTGAACTGGCCATCTGTTAGTCTTTGATGGCATAAAAGGCATTAAATAATTCAAATAAAATCAAATTAACTAAATTCAACACCCCAAAAAGAAGAATATTAAATAAAAAAGGATTCATTGCTGTCTTATGTTTAAAGGTCTGTGTGTTTTGTTGTTGTTTTTTTTTAATTTCAAAGGGGAATGATAATAGTTGAATCATTGGAAATAATGCAGAATGAACTAATTTATAAATTATTTCAATTGCTGTGAAAAAAATTCTACAGGAATGACAACGCATTATGTACCATAGAAATATATATATATATAATATATATATATATATATATAATATAAAATATATAATATTATATCTTAGATCATGGGAAATAATCGGAGTCAAGATTAATTCTTAAATCCATATGCTAGTCTGGGCCGTGTGGTTATATTTTCAGGTTTATAGTTTTTTGTCCGTGTTCAGAACAAAATTTTACACCTGCAAGTTAATATTTTCGGTTGGTTCCTTGAGCATATACTAAACTTATTAATTCTGAATTAAATCGGATCAAATTTTTATGTCCTTATTAACACAGGGCGCCCCGACAAATGATCATTGACTTAAATCGATATGATTTAGGTTACTACTTGATATGTTTCGATCGGTGATTTCATTGGTCGTGCAAAGAAATACATACATATTTTATGTGTGATGTGACCATAGGTTGATTAACTGAACGATTAAAGCGGATATGTAGGAAAAAAATAGTTTTCGCCATTTTAGACAAATAATACACCATACAAGAAAACTATCAACAATGTCTCAACAATGTATATAATTTCTTTATGTTACAGGGACAGGATTTTCAAATACGAAATTTGCACGCCGATTCATCATGGATCAGAAATAGTTGGAAAGTAATACATATCTGAAAACTATGTTGTTTATTTATTAATTTCAAGTTTTGGGGAACGACTTTTTTTTACAACTTATACAACCTTTGGGTCCTATTACTATGTCAATTAACATTACCACTTAGTCAGTTAACAAAACCATTAAGTCAATTAACATAACCACGATTGTATTTTTTACTCGGTGGTCACGAATCTAGCGGGCGCCGGATGATTTTCGCTGACTGTCAATTGGAAGAAGTAGTTTAAGGCACCGGGCGCGATTGGCCGATGACCGGTTGGTGACTATGTGAATCGGACGGTCCGTGGAGCCTTTCGGGGCCTATCGGCGCCATAATGATGCCCCCCACGGTCGCCGTTGAAATCGGACGATTTTCTTAAGAAGCAAGGCGTATGGCCACCGCCCAATCCAAGAAAAAGCCGTCCGCGAATGGACATTACCCGGTCGACGTACTTTGACCTTTTTTGGCCCCAAGAAAAATCATCCGGAGCCGTTAACTTTTAAGTAGTACATAAACTTCGATGGGCGCTCCGATGAGCAAAAATTTCAACTACCACCACCCGATTGCATCTTTTGCCTGCCGGTCGCCATCCGTTTTTCGGGTAGTTCCTTATTTATAGTATACAGGTAGTATAAATCGGTGTTTTTAAACAGCAATGGAAAAGTGGTACGAAAAATAGTAATACACCAATCTGACTAAAGTCATCTCCTATATATACGCCCCGCTACATTAGGAAGATCTGTACTTTTGTCAGATTGGTAATACACTTACTTTGTACAAAAATTATAAATTCACTTGTTTATTGATGGTTATCTCGGTGTTTTGCCTCAGAAATTAAGATCTGCTTTTCTAGATTTTGACTCTTTCAGCACTAGTTAGCGTATTAAATAACTGGAGATAGCCCAAAACAGGGGGAAAAAGGACACGCATGTTGTAATCCCGGCACACGCGGTATGTAACACGGCACGATAAAGAAGTGCTTGTCTGTCAATTCGTGAATTTGAACAATATTTATTAAGGTAATAATCCATCTTTAAAAATTGTGATCCTGGTCCATCAAGTGATTGGGGGGAATTTTATAGTAAATGCAATTGGAAAAAAAGCGCCTATAACTCCGAGTCAGTGGATACTTGCATCTGCACTGAAGTCTCTTTAAGCATTTGAAGGCCATGATTATTTGATGATGGATGGATTCCCTTTTAATTTTGTAAATTTAATAAGTAAATCACACAACACGTCACCCCAAAAGAGAAAGGGAGAGTCAGTTACGTACAAAACAATATAATTCTTAAATAATCATCTTATCTAGAAGGTATCGTGAAAAATTTGTTCTTTTCCCGAACAATACTTTTATCATTTCATTACTTTTTATTCAAACTCCGGAGACACAATTTAATTTTTTTTCGTTTGTTGGTGTTTTGTTATACAAGGTGTGTGTGTGTGTGTGTGTGTGTTTTAGTGTGTGTGTTTTTTTTACAAAAAAACGCGGGGGAATACGTCCCCAATTTACGTTGATTTACTAAGCCCCAAGTAAGTTTGGGGGAAAAAACTAGAAAAATTTGATATTTCTGCGATATATGGGTAATAAGAAAAATATTTAGTGGGGAAAAGTATGGGTCAAAAAGTAGTTTGGTTCATTTCCCTCTATACAATGGGTGTTATATACCCCTTAAATTGTGGGATACCATCTAATCATGTAAGTTGAATCAATAAAAAAAGTTTTTCTCTTTCCAGCGTTTAATCTTTTTTTTCTGTTTTGTCACAAATTGGGCCAAAAAGTAACCCATCCCCCAAATTAAATTTAATCATGGTGCTTAAAATTGCTTAAAAAAAATTTTCAGTGCAAAAACAAGCGGGTAATTGACATAGAGGTATTTGCTTTTTTTGCTCTAAGCCCATAGAGGCTTGCTTTTTGCAATAAAATGCCCATGATCTTTTGATGGACTATGTTCACAATTAAATTTAAAAAGATCAAAAAAATTATTCAATTGAAAACGTATATAAAATGATGTAAGATAAAAATTTCATAGTACAAATCAATAAATCACGAGCACCCCATACATACATACATACATACATACATACACACACACAAACCACATCCCAAAACATACCCCACACAATACAAAACATAATACATACAACACACACCACCCCATCCACACATACTTTACATACCACACACACACATACATACAGGGAGTATTTAAAATTTCCACGAAAACCTCGCCAACTCAATCCGTACCACACACCACAGAGAGAGAGAGAGAGAGAGAGAGAATGACATTCAAAATAGTATATGATATATAACAAATAGAGTATGAATTTATGCCATGAATAGTATTTTAAAAAAATGTCAAAATTTCTTAAACAATGTATATACTCAAAACGTAATTCTTTGGGACAAGTGGGGTTTGTTTACATTGGGAAAATTATATAGATATTTAATAATTTAAAATTTAAAAATAAAGGGGTTTTGAAAGGGAAATTTTTAAATGCATAGTATATACAATCACACATATTATGAAATTCAGACACATTTCAGATTATAAGTTCCATAAATCTACAAACACTTGGTTTGGCATGCATTACCTTTTAAGATACTTTCTTTTGAATTTTTCTTCTTTAAAAATGGCAAATACAAACAAAAAGAAATTTATCTCTAGAATCATATAAAACACAGTATCTTTCATTAAAAGGGCTGTACACTAGGGCCCCGAATGGCTTTCCCCAAGGAATTAGCAAATTTGGGATGCTTTGGGAAGTTTTCGCGATGTTCTGGGGGCCCATCGTGTCCCCTTTCCCAAAAAACTTCTGGAAACTTTTTGGGCACCCTTTGGGGTTAAATCGGGGAAAGAAAAAAACTTCGGCCTCATAACTTTAAAAAATTTTAAAAAATTTTGGGGCCCAATGTTATATTAAAAAACCGAATTTTGATATTCGGGAACCCGGGTTCAGGTCATCGGAAACCCTGGGAACCATTCAAGATACTCGGGAAACCCCTCTTCATTCGAATGACCCCAAAAGCAAAGCTCCCCCCATCTTTTTTTGATTAAGATCCCGAAAGGTTTCCGGGGAAAATTACTTTTTTTTATTGGGGGAACCATTCGGCAAATCTTCGGGGCTGTAGTGAACAAGGGGTTTTACGCGGCATTTAAATTTTCCCTACCCATCAATTTAGTCCCAAATTTTTAAATTAATCGAGGACAATTGGGATTTCTTTATATTAATGGTTTCTTTATCAAGGTATTTTTCGAAAGAAAATGTTGATTTAACGTGTGAATTTACATAATGCTAGTTCTAAACTTAAAAGTCCCCAAATTTGCTTAAATTTAAAGTAATATACGGTTTCATTTAAAAAAAGAAATAAATATTTGAAAAACTTTCCTACTAGAAAAAATTTTCCCTACATGTGAAAAAAATGTTTTATTAAAATTGCAAATTTAAATAACTTATTGTTAAAAACCCTTATTTTTTTATAAATAGATTTTATCTAAGTTGCACATAGTCGTCACTTTTAATTAGTTGCTATCTTTTTTTTTGGTCTAGACATTGAGCACCAACTCCTCGAAAGCATGCTCGGGCAATTTCTTTATCAAAAAAATCAGTTAACTGAATTGAACTGACGTCATTTCTCGAAGGGAAAGTTGAATAACGTTGTGTTTTACCCCTCCTCGCAAAAATTCCCCCCGGGTTTTGATTGTATATTTGTATATTCTTTTTAGTTTCTAGCAAAATTTCTAACTACGTTCATCATTATAATGTGTTTTTTTTGATGTTTCAAAAGCGCCTGGTTCAAATTCCTTAAATGAAAGAGGCGTGTTTAAAAAAAGGCTTTTTTTCAGGTACTTAAAAGTTTTAAAAGTTTTATAACAGGATTGTGTTTTTCCCTTCACTCAAAAATTAATTTTTGGGGTTTAAGAAACAAAGTCTTAAAAAAAATTGGGGCTTTTTCGAATTCCCCCAAACTTTTTAAAAGCATAAATGCGCTATAAGTCATATTTAAATTTTCTAAACAGGTAGAAACACACCCTCTACTTATTTATAAAATGTCTAGACATGACCCAAACTGAAATATATCATTGCTTTAATAACATCTAAATTGTTAAAAATGAAATATTTTGGTTTCTTTTTAAGAAAAAAGAAGGATTTTTCCTTTTTAAAGTTAAGTTTTTTGTGCTAAAAATTTTGTTTTGGGGGAATTCGACCCTGGTATAGATCCCTTTTTTAAGGCTTCTTAAGTTCCGGGAAGGTTGGCTCGGGTCTGGATAAAGGACAGGGTAGGGATTTTCCCATGTTAAAAGCCCCGTGTGGCAAAATTACATCTATCTCAAGTAAACATCGACAACAACTTAAATGCTTAGGATTTTTTTCTTTTCATTCTGTGTCCCCAATAAAAACACCAAACTATTTAATATCTCAACAAATATGGTAAATAAGATAATGTTATTATTTATGCCAACGTCATGTACGTTCTTGAATACGTTGTTAAAACAAAATGGTGGAATGCGTTTAGGCCTTATCTTTAGAATTGATCTAATGCAGTTCCGTTTATTAAGCGTACATTCTTATATATTCATTAATAATGCATAAATGCATATGTATAAATAACAAAGAAGTTTCATGTAATCGCTTTTTGTATTTAATATAATAATATTATATCTATTGATATTTATATATTTGCTTGAGACATTGTTCAAAAAAGAAAATGCATATGTGTAAAATAGCTCAAGAAATAAAGATATGGTAAGAAGGAGTAAATAATAGGAGGACAGTTGTGATAATCAAAATTAAAAAAAATATCTTCTAATCTGTAACAGACCTATTATCAAAAGTGAAAAATATAGATTTGTTGCTGTTAAGATGGATTTTCTATGTCATACAAGAGTTTTAAGGTGTTAAATAAAAGTACATAAAAGGAAATATCTGGTTCTTTACTCTAATAATGTTGTTTTAAAATAAGAAAATCATTATATTTAAGTTGCATTGATATAATTATATTGAACGTCTAGTATTTGTCAAGTATGATTTATAGATTTTTAAAGAATTTTTAGTATTACTTAGCGCTAAATATTGTTGGTGGAATTCGATCCAGTTGGCATATTCCAATAAAACTTATGCAGTCATATCTATCTTTAACGAACACGTAAGGAACATGAACAAATAAATTTTCATTCCAGGTGTCTGCTAGATGGAGGTTAAGTATTTTCAGGCTCGAATTCCACCAACAAAACTCAGACCTAATTAATACTTAAATACTAAGGGTCGAAATTCATATTCCCGTTTCTCTTATAAAACTGTCCAAATACAAATCGTCCATTGAAAGCCAGAAGGGCTATCAGCATATGTAAAAAGAAAGCTGATAGCCCCTTCTGGCTTTCAATGGACGAAATATATATGTGATTTCATAAAATATATTGTTAGTTTATAAGGTAATACATTTGTAATTTCTTTCAAATTAGTCATGCACTTGGATATTTTATAAAACAGAAAGGTGAAATTCATATCTATCCAATTTAAGTATTACGTAGCGCTAAGTATTACTGGTGGAATTTGAGCCTTGAATATTAAAACTGGCTGCTTAAATATTGTCGGTTGCTAAGTAAAGGTTGCCGATAATACAGGTTCATTTTTTTTACGTACAGTAACTGTTTAACTGTTTTAGCTGCCATCGATATAAATGAGACAATCCGTGTTTAGCGGTCAGATTTTAGATTCTCAAACATGACAATAACTTTTATCTTCTAAATCGAACTTTAGGCACATATGCACACTGACATACCAACATTTTTCATACACAGTCCCAAAAAAATCAGATGATCTGTGACTTTATGTGTTTTCAAACGATTAACAAAGCCGTTTCAAAGTAATCCAATTATGTCTAAAAAGATTTAAAGTATGACTTCATTGGTTATATACAAATCAACGCAGCACACATATATAGGATCTGATATGAATTGTCATTTCGTATCAAATTTTACTAAACAATTCATAAAAGTTTTTT
>CM037784.1:63516780-63553665 GCA_021229015.1 Solen grandis
TTATTTTAATATGCATAGTCGCAATTAGAAATAAGGGTACTATGTGACCCTGACTATGTGTGGTGTTGATGGATACTGATTTCATTTACATATAACATTATATCGATGCTCATGGTGTTTCCTGTTTAGTACTGATATATAAATATGTATCGTGGGTCATGGTGATTCTGGCTATAAGTATGACTATATATATATCGTATATCATGGTGATTCTGGCTATAGGTACTGACTATATATATACATCGTATCTCATGGTGATTCTGGCTATAGGTACTGACTATATATACATCGTTTCTCATGGTGATTCCTGGCTATAGGTACTGACTATATATATATCGTATCTATGGTGATTCCTGGCTATAGGTACTGATATATATATATCGTTGTCATGGTGATTCTGGCTATAGGTACTGACTATAATATATCTGATCTATGGTTGATTCCTGGCTTATAGGTACTGGACTAATATATACATCGTATTCTCATGGTGATTCCTGGCTATAGTACTGACTATATATAATCGTTGCTCATGGTGATTCTGGCTATAGGTACTGACTATATATATATCGTTGCTCATGGTGATTCCTGGCCATAGTACTGACTATATACATCGTTGCTCATGGTAATTCCTAGCTATAGGTACTGACTATATTATATACAATCGTTGCTCATGGTGATTCCTGGCCATAGTTACTGACTATATACATCGTTCCCCATGGTGATTCCTGGCTATAGGTACTGACTTTATATATCGTTGCTCATGGTGCTTCCTGGCCATAGGTACCGACTATATACATCGTTTCTCATGGTGATTCCTGGCTATAGGTACTGACTATATATATGTTGCTCATGGTGTTCCTGGCCATAGGTAGACTATATACATCGTTTTCATGGTGATTCCTGGCTATTGGTACTGACTATATATATATATATATATATATATATATATTATTATATATTATATATATATATCGTTTATATGGTGATTCTGGCCATAGGTACTGACTATATATCATCGTTTCTCATGGTTGATATCCTGGCTATTGGCACTGACTATATATATATATATATATATCGTTATTCATGGTGATTCCTGGCCATGGGTACTGACTATATACATCGTTGCTCGTGGTGAATCCTGGATATACGTACTGACTATATATATATCGTTGCTCATGGTGATTCCTGGCCATAGGTACTGACTTTATATATACATCGTTGCTCATGGTGATTCCTGGCTATTGTATATATATATATATATACATCGTTGCTCATGGTGATTCCTGGCCATAGGTACTGACTATATACATCGTTGCTCATGGTGATTCCTGGCTATAGGTACTGACTTTATATATCGTTGCTCATGGTGATTTCTGGCCATAGGTTCTGACTATATATATCGTTGCTCTTGGTGATTTCTGGCCATAGGTACTGACTATATACATCGTTTCTTATGGTGATTCCTGGCCATAGGCACTGACTATATACATCGTTGCTCATGGTGATTCCTGGCCATAGGTACTGACTATATACATCGTTGCTCATGGTGATTCCGGGCATAGTACTGACTTAACTCTTGCTCATGGGATTCCTGGCTAAAGGTATGACTAAAAATTACATATCGTTGCGGCATGGAACTGCTTAGTATAGATAATTTTACTGGTTCAGTGTATCCTGCAATGCTTAATGTAAAGGCATTTGACTGGCTGAGGTATATATTCCTTGTCTCTATGAAAAGATATTTGACTGGCTGAGGTAATCATGCAATGACTCCATTGTAAAATATTTGACTTGTTTTAAGAATCAAGCCAAGGCTCAATGTAAAGATATTTGACTGTTGAGGTAATCATGCCATGGCTACATTTAAAGATATATGAATTAGCTGAGGTATCATGCAATTGCTCTAAATAAAGATATAATTGACCTGGCTAGAGGTCTCAAGCCGATGACATCAATTAAACATATTTGGATTGGTTGAGGTAACAAATAATGGCCTCAATGTCAAGATTAATTGACTAGCAATAGTTATCAATCACGCAATGACTCAATGTAAATATTTTAATTTGACAAGTAGAGATATCATCCATGTTCATCAATGTTAAAGATATTTGAAAACTTGGGTAAGGCATCCTGTAATAGCTCATGTCAGAGATAAATTGACTTGCTGATGTATCATTGCCATGGACTCTATTTAAAGATATAATGACATGGCAGAGGTATCACGCAATGACCCCCACTCAATGTAAATATATATTTAGACTAGCTGAGGTATCACGCCATGACTCAATGTAAATATATATTTGACTGGCTAGGTAACACGTCAAATGAACTCAATGTAAATTTAATTTGACTGGGCTGAGTAATCATGCCATGACCACAATGTAAAGATATTTTGATTGGTTGCGGTAATCGTGCCATGGCTCCATGTTACGATATTTGACTGGGTTGAGGTATCATGCCATGGCTCCATGACAGGTAATTAGGTCACCTTCATACGGGTGTCGAAGCACTCAACAAGAATCAGCCCCTGTAAAATTAATCCAAAAACACGTGAAAATTGTAATGTAAACCGTTAATTAAAACAATGGTTTCCTTTCTATAGTCTTTAATAATCTCCTTTGAGAGCGAAAACCATATCGAGCAAACTATTTGGATTTAAAATGTAATACATACTGACAGTCATCAGTGAAGAATGATATAACACAAAGTCTTTGAAGTTTAGACACATCATTTATCCACTCTAGACTCACGACAATGATATCCTTTTCTTATCTTATAATTTCTTTGCTCTCTGTCTACTTGTGTCTGAGGTTTTCAACCTGGCAAAATCGAATATCCTTGAGAGAAAGAAATCAAATCTTCTTTTTCCTACTACTATCGGAAACTATAATGAATGGTTAATGTAATGTCACTTGATGGTATGATACCTGATAAAAATAAAATGCGTCGTTCAAAACTAATCCTCTTAAAATCTATCATGAGGTCGCTTTAAAACCGATGGAAACCAGGGGCAGCGTGATCGATCCTCGACCGAAAAAAAAACTATTCTAATATCCTTTAGGCTAATACCTGGCCCCCGACTGTTAAAATATAGTCCAAAAATAATAATGAAATTAATGAAACAAAAGCAAAATTAATAAAAAAAAATATTTAACATCAAGTGACAGTTATAGCAAAAGACTAAAACGATCGTATGTGTTGTGTTTGTGTGAGTTTGTATTTCTGTTATACATATAACATAATATGTGGTGGTGAGAGAAGGCTAAATAATACAGATAGTAACAATCATAACGTAAACCGAACCTTGACGTCATCAATGATGATGTTCAGAGCCTGATCTCCAGGCTCTCTTACATCTCCCCAACCTGTTCCACTCGAATAGGGTAGTACGAGCCCATTTTGTATTACGACACATAACGCAGGTTTACGTCACAAACACACAACCTTTGTGCTTTCTTAAAGAAGTCAAATGATATGATATAATGCAAAAAAAAAAAAAAATCATTTTGAAGACAACACTAATGTGTTTTCACATTATTTTCCATATGATATGTCCCAATTCGTCCTGAATCCTTACAGCCTATCTCGATGTGTAAATTAATATCCTATATATCTTTCTTAATGACAAATTTGTTATTATTGAATTTCCGTTCTCTGCAAAAATTCAATTATAAAAGCTTGATAAATCAGTTCCATTCAAAATGTGGACACAACGACGTTTCATTTGAACATTGTGGTGATATCCCCTGAATTCGTGGTCCACAACAAGGGCACTCTCTCTGGACCGTGGTAAAACTGACCATCAATCCAACGTATCGTCATTCAACAAGACTAGCACCCCTCACTAACAAGATCATTTTAAAATAATTAAAGCACTCCAGACGAATATACGCAGTACGGTACAAGCGACACTTAAGGACCCTGGCGTTATCTAGGCGTCTGAGTTTCTAACGGTGGGGGGGGGGGGGGGAATCTCAGGTCTGTGCCATCGATACGAGAGGATTAAAAGTCCTACTCACTTTCTCATAAACCACTTTCTCCAATTCGGTGATAAATTCGTCGGAACACACCGAAAAAGAAAATTGTTTGAGGATTTAAGTACTTCTTTTCTGCTATCCTTAACTGTGAAGTTTCAACTCTGATTCTTGTGGAAACCCGAAGATTGATAAAAAAAAAGGAAACAAACAGTTTGTAAGTTAGTTCAGACTCAGGATTGAATCCGTTATGCTCTACTACATATTTCTCATGTAGTAAAACAAGACAATGCTTGAATCTGATCTTATCCATGTTAAACTGAGAATAAAAAATCAGTGGATTCCTGGTTTGTATCTGAAAATTTATAACATACTCTTTTCGCTATTTAGTAAATTGTACAATAACGAAAACATCATTACAAAAACAGCAGTTTATATACAGTTCCTGTAATTAATAATGAAAATACCATACACATAGTTTGATGTTACTTTCATCAAAGCATTAATGATAATCCTATAAGTATACTGACATTGTGTAAAAATAAAAGCGTATAGTGGATGATTTTATACGTGAACTGAAATTTAAACTACAGCATTTTTGCAATCGCATCTATTGTTAACTACTTAAGTACGGAAGCCCTGCACCGTTGATCACATCTAATACGAAATTGGCGAATTTGACAGAGAGCTCTGACGAGAAATTAATATGTGTGCTGAACCTGATCCTTCTATCGGATACTTACGATTTCAATCACATTTAACTGTCCTCCTTTGTCAATAAATACGCTGGATACCCGAGTAATAAATCGTGAGTTCCAAACTATTACGTTTGTTTGAGTTATAACGTACCCATTGACAGAATGTTGAAAATCATTATGTAGACTATGTCTACTTGCGACAAAAATATTTCTACTCTACGGCAATATACATGCCGTAGTCATGTGGCATGATACATCAACTGTTCAACATTATTCTGGCACTGAGGCCAACTAATCTTGAGACCCGTGTATATATACTGAGCGCCACGCAGTATAGTTTTTAAATAATTTTCGTATATCGCGGTTTTGTGGATCGAACCCATGTCCTCACACTTCCGAAAACATAGTAATGTTTCATAAATAAAATTAGAAGAGGTAATTAGGCCAGCTAGAGTGGTTTTTAAAGATCATTGTCCAACCTCAACTGTAGTTACAGCGCAAAAGGTAAACGAAGCTGTAATTTACAAGTTATGTAATTATAGCATGTTTATTAAGCATGACGTAATTAAGCAAACTTAAAAGTGTGAAGAAAAAAAATTTGTCGAATTAACACTGTTTCGTGTCATTAGTTAAATTTTACATTTAGTATTTATTTCCGTTCTCTGTTGGTTTTGCATCTTGCTGAGGTTATTCAAATTAAGCTTACTTTTGTAAGTATAAACGATTATAAAGGACACATCATCATAGTTTTCC
This sequence comes from Solen grandis, assembly GCA_021229015.1. NCBI lineage: Eukaryota > Metazoa > Mollusca > Bivalvia > Adapedonta > Solenidae > Solen > Solen grandis. Next base: position 63,522,206 of record CM037784.1, read on the forward strand.
GTAACCTAAAGCACGTTTATACGCTTTGCCAGAAGCTTTAACCCCCTTCGTATTCCACTTGTAACGCTTGTTTCCCGTGGAAAAGTTCGTCATTTTAGTTTGGTCATCATTGATTGAGTTTGTGAGTATATAATTATGCGCGTTTGCTCAGTTTCAGTCAGTTTTTGGTTACGGCTGGAGGTGGTTACTATAACGTTAGTATCATAGTAATTAATGCCTTTTTAAGTGCCTTAATGCCTTACCTCGAAAAGATGCAGTAGTTTCGGTTGAAGAAATGGATAAAAAATACCCCTCTCAATATATATTTTTCGGTTGATCAAACATCGTTGAATGAGACATAGGCTAAGGCATTTCTTCCGAGGGTTTTCACCAGACCGGTTCAACAAAGCTGTATTTTATTTCGAGCCATGGGGTAAAAGTCTGAAGTGGTGTTATTTAGATTGCTTCGTCGCACTGTCAACGTCCGAATACCCCCGCTGACATATTTCCGTTCCACTACATGATATCGTCTAACGATCGGCCGGTTTATCGACGATGAGTACTGTATAAGCTCAAGCAAAGCTCGTGTGTTGGTTGTTATGTTGGTCAAGACTAGAATTTTTTATTTAATGCTTGATTTTTGAGACCAGAGCTATATTTCAGAGTTGTTTGAAATAAATTTTATTTTTTTTTGTTTCAGACTAGTTTTATTTTACAGACAGAATAATTTTATATAGTTCAAACATAATTATACTAGATTAGTGTTATGTGATTTATTTTATTTGCAAGGCGAATTATTTTTAAGGTCTTTTCTGAACATTTTCTACCGTTCCAATTTATTATAGGCTAAGGAAAAAAACAAGAAAGATTTATAAATGTATCATTATTCGAAAATAATAATTTGTCATGTATATTTTTACTGCTCTGACTAGCCGTTACACAACTCTAGTAAGGGTGATAAGTTACAGCATATAATTTAATAATAATCCACATTCCTTGCGTCCAGTCCCAAAATTAGCTTTTTTTCACCCCTGTTTAGTCGTAGCGTATAGTGTGTAAAGCAGAGGAAACAAATCAACAGGAATAGGTAAGTGACTGCTGACAGAAATACTACTTTCTGTTCCGCTAAAGTGATGAATATATTAGGTATATGTTTGCTTTATACCGTACAATGATTCACGATTGTGCCCGTATTATATTAATGTCTGTGTTAAGTAATTGCCGAGTTTACATTCGTGTTGGACATAGTTCATATATGTAAACCGCTAAAACAGTAGCTAATTTTATGTATGTGAACTCAAACATCGCAAGGCTGTTTCCATGATGTAGCCGCTAACCCAGTAAGGCTGTCAAACACTCGCGTCTGTTTGTCATTATGGTCAGTCTTGTGAGTCCCATTGTATGATACACCGCTAACTCAGTAAGGCTTCACATGGTAGATAACTGCTAACATAGAGATGTTGTTTACAAATAGTTAACCGTTTACCAAGTAAGGTTGTTTACATGTATAAAAACCGCTACCTCAGTAATGTTTGTTTCATGTATGAACCGCTAACTCAGTAAGGCTGTCTCATGTATGTAACAACTAACATATTTAGGATGTTTCATGTATGTTACTGCTAACACAGTTAAGCTGTTTAATGTATGTGACCGCAAACATAATAAGGTTGTTCATAAAATGTTACTAGCTAACTACAGTAAAGCTTTCTCATGTATGTGCCGCTAACACAGTAAGGTTGTTTCATTGATTGTGACCTAAAAACAGTAACGGTTATATTATGTATTGTACCGCTAACATAGTATGGTTGTCTCATGTATGTGACCACTAACACAGTAAGGTTGTTTCATGTTTGTGACCTTAAAACAGTAAGGTTATTTTATGTATGTGACCGCTAACATAGTATGGTTGTCCAATGTATGTGACCGCTAAGGGACAGTTAAAGTTGTTTCATGTAATGTGACCGCAAACACAGTAAGGTTGGTTTCAGTATGTGGCCGTTAAAACAGTTATGCTATTAAAGTATGTGACCGCAAACATAGTATGGTTGACTCATGTATGTGACCCACAAACACAGATAGGCCAGACTCAAGTATGTAACTGCTTACACAGTAAGGCTGATTTAAGTTTTATGTGAAGTAGTGTTTCATGTAGGTAACCCGGCTAACACAGTAAGACGTATCATGTTTTAAAACCGCTAACATAGTAAAAGGCTGTTTCATGTATGTTACAATTAACATAGTTAGGTTGTTTCATGTATGTAACCCCCAACACAGTAAGGTTGTTTCATATATGTAACCATTTACATAGTAAGTTTGTTTCAATATTTTTACGGCATAACACAGTTAACTAGTTTAATGTTATGATGACCGCTTACATAGTAAGTTATTCCTCAAATATGTGACTTGCATAGCATAGTAAGGATGTTTCATGAATAACACTCTAACACAGTTTAAACTGATTAATGTAGGACCGCTTAACCTAGTAAGGTTGTCTCATATATGTGACTGCAAGCATAGTAAGAGTTTGTTTCTTGAATTAACCGCTAACACAGTAATGTGTTTCATGTATTTAACTGCTAACACCAGATAAGGCTTGTCTCATGTAAGTGACCGCTAACACATTAAGGTTGTTTCCAATATATAACTGCTAACACAGTAAGCTGTCTCATTAAGTGACCCGCTAACACATAAGGTTGTTTCATGTATGAAACCGCTAACACAGTAAGGCGTCCTCAATGAGAAATGTGACCGCTAACACATAAACGGTGTTTCATTATTTAAACAGCTAACACATTAATGCAGTCTCATGTATGTGACCCGCTTACAGACAGTTAGGTTTTTGTTTTGATAATTTTTGTATCATGTATTTACTCTACCACATTAATGCTTGTCTCATGTATGTGCCCCGCTAACACAGTAAGGTGTTTCATGATATTATAACTGCAAACGGACATAAGGCTGTCTCATGTATGTTGAACCGCTACACAGTAAGGTTGTATCATGTAATGAGACCGCATACAACAGTAAAAGGTTTTGTTTTCATGTAGTGCCGTTAAAACAGTAGCTACTTTTATATATTGACCCGCTAAACATTATTATGGATGTCACATATGTGACCACTAACACCGTAAGGATGTTTTCTTATGTGACCGTGATAAAACAGAAAGGCTGTTTCATGTATCTAACCGGTATCACAGTAAACAGTTTTATGTATTTGCCAGCTAAACCAAGTTAAAGTTATTTATCGTCAAATTTGATGCTGGTTGATACGTTCATCAACTTTAACAGTTATTAACCCCTGTTCATCGAGATACTAGCTTAGTATCTATATTGATCTTCCTGGGATGGTACATATTGCAGCGTTTTACACTATGTTACCCGTCAGCCCCGCTGCAGTCCCGCTAAACGTATTGTCTCCGTGGTACCGCTTGGTGTGTTTTTTTTCGCGTAGCTGAATAAATACGATTCACCTCGCCATCTTAAACCAATCAAATGTCTACGCTAACAGCGTTAAATATTCTAAGCTGAATAAAAGGACTCCTGTTATTGGTTAACCATCGATATGGACTATAAAAATTACTGATAAATAAGTTGAGCAGCTTGTATATTATCATTCATCTTGGTGTTAAAACTTTTTCTTTTTGAATGTAAACATGAAAGTGATTTCAAGTACGTTAAATACCATCATAACCATCAATTGGAGGAATGCTACTTGTGAAAATGAATTAAAACAACAAAAAAGAATCCCCTTGTTATGACCTGGAACCCCTTATTTAACTAGTTCTATTGAAAACTTCCAGCCAGCCGATATGCCCTCATTGAAACATAATTCGCCAAAACCAAAACAACTAATTAACGCTTATAACAAAATAGTCAAATGCACAAATGAAATGAAACAAATATCAAACAAGCCTATTAACAGATAATAATTTTTTGATAATTACCGTCTATAAATAATGTATATTTCAAAGAAAAAAATACTGAACTATTTCTAGAAGCGTACTAAATTTTATTGTGCGTCGGTCTTCCGCGCGCATTTTTCCTCGAATGTTAAAGAAGATGTGAGAATCTCGTTTTTTCTTTCATCCTACGCCGGAATACCTTATTTAAAGATATTTCATGGTTTATAAATAACAAGTTAAGTCCTCCCATGTTATCCTCACGGTACTATCACGTACTCCGTGACGAAGCGTGAGGTGAAAAGTGACAGAGCCCCGGTGTCAACAAGGCGCACCAACGATTTGCGGGTCCCGCGTCTACCACGATGCCAGTACGTTCCCCTCCCGGTCCGCCATGTTCTGATGGGTTTCTCTCACTTTTCTCCACTATCTGAATCAAGGGTCAGGCACGTTTCTTACGTTCTGTCAAGGCTTCCAACTGATGACGCGTGGAAGCCGGGCATCTTTGGGGCACTTTCGTATCCACGGATATGAAATCAAAGCGCCAATACCGCAAAGAGAACCATCTTTTAAATGCACAACACTGGCAATTATTCAAATAATTCAAAACGATCCAGTAATCTCAATGTCATAAAAATGTTTGCGTAAACATGGTCGTAACAAAAAAGAATGAACACAAAATTTGTATTTCAATTAGCCTAATGCCGCACCGTCCAGCGCGGCGAAATTTTGAACAGTTTTAAAAATCAGGTCCGCATCCATCGAGGGGCGATCACGCCTGTCACGTATGCTCACTTCGTTCCCCCACGGCCACCCCGATTTGTCCACGTGGCTGAAACTTCGCCGTGGCCGTCGGGAAACATAGTGTAACGGCAGCATAAAACTTAATGTACAATGTCCGCTACTCAGGAAGGGTATTTAATATAAGAAACAAAAAAAAATGCCTTAAGTATGTATCGATAAAACAAGAGCATTCCACTACGCAGGGAGTGACTTATATTGTGTTGTCCTGCTAAGCCATTATAAAATTGTGTACCTAAAAGTAAATACAATCATACTACAGACTGATTTTCATGCCGTGGGACGTCCAAAGACGTAACAGAATATATCCCCCTGATCATCGGTGCTATTATATAATCTATCGATCTCCGTTGTGAGTCTTCCTCTTGGTGCAGCCCGGTTTGAAGGTTTGCACATATAGAAGCTAATTTCTTACACGCATGAATTGGTACTTATGTATGTGGCCTAATAAATCACGACACATTTGCCTTAAGTAAGGTCACCACTAAAACAGAGCCGATAAAAATACAAGGGATGGTAGCGTTGTACAAGTGTCACGGGCCACTGGGATCGTAAGCTGTTGATTTATATAGAGCTGATTTCCATTAATGCGGTTTATTCGTATATCACAGGTAACAAAGAAGTGCTATATCATAGTAGCGGCCGATTACATCTTGTATTATGTGCAAATACAGACAACAAGGTAAAATCTATATGTCCCAAATACATTTCAACTATTAAAAGAATGTATCACTCTAAAAAGTGATGGCAATTTTATTATGTGATCTAAATGATATAACAATTAGCCCGAGATGCTTCATGTATATGGCCTTTTGAAAAGTAAGATCTGTTGAAGCTAATACAGACATGCTACTAGGTTTTTGAACTTATTATCCAGGTAAAGTAGTTGTATGTAGCTGTCAAGTTGCAGGAGGTGGATGTTTAATGCATGAGGACACTAATACTAACAGGCTGCTACTATGTTAGAGCAGGTCATACAGGTAGGTTGTAGTGGCTGTGCTAGAAAAGTAAGGAAGTTTTATAATATTGTGGTCACTAATCAAACATGCGCTAATGTGTGAAGCTCGAAATACAGGTAGGTTGTTGCGGCTGCTAGTAACAGGAATGGATTGTTTTAACTACGAGGTTCCCAAATACAAACAGGTTATGCTAATGTGTGAAAGCTGGTTAAACAGTTAGTGTTGAGCATGCTAGTACAGGGAGGAATAGTTGTTAAGAATGTGGTCAATAATACTAACATGCTGCTAATAAGTGAAGAGGCTGGTAATCATATACTGGTTTTAGTGGCTGCTAGAACAGGGAGGATGTTATATATGGTGGTCACGTAATACAAACAGGCGGCTAAGGGTGTTTGAAGCTGGTAAAACAGGTAGGTTGTTGCGGCTGCTAGTACAGGAAGGATGTTTTATCTACGTGGTCACTAATACAAACAGGCTGTTAATGTATGAAGCTGGTAAAACAGGTAGGTTGTTGTGGTGCTGCTAGAACAGGAAGGATGTTTATCTACGTGGTCACAAATAAAAACAGTCTTGCTAATGTGTGAAGCTTGTATAACAGGTAAGTTGTTGCGGCTGCTAGTACAGGAAGGACGTTAAATCAACGTGGCGTCACTAAAACAAACAGTCTGCTAACGTGTGAAGCTGTACAAGGGGGAGGTAGGTTTTATGCGCTGCTATACAGGAATTGACGTTTTATCTACGTGGTCACAAATACAAACATGCCGCTGAGTTGAAGCTTGAAAAACAGTTAGGATGATGCTGGTGTGCCCCCCCCCCCTGGCAATAACAGGAAGGACGTTTTATCACAGGTCACTAATACAAACAGCTGCAACTGTTGTGTATCAAGCTATAACAGTTAGTTTGTTGCGGCTGCTAGTACAGCGAAGGAAGTTTTTATCTACGTGGTCATACTAAAACAAACATGGCTGCTAATGTGTTAATCTGTGTAATAACAGGTATGTTGAATCGCTGCAGGGGTTTACAGGTGAGGATGTTTTATCTACGTGGTCACTAAAACAAACAGGCTGCTAATGTATGAAGTTGGAAAACAGGTATGTTGTTGCGGCTGTTAGAACAGGGAAAATTGTTATTATGTATGTGGTCCCCATATACCTACAGGCTGCTTATTGTTGGAAGCTCATAATACAGTAAGTTGTTGCGGCTGCTAGTACAGTGGAAGGATGGTTTATTAATGTGGTCACAAATACAAACATGCAGCTAATTAAGTAAGTTGGTAAAACAGTACGATGTTGTATCTGATAGAACAGGGAGAAGTATTATGTATTTGGTCACTTAAACAAACAGGTCAGCTTAGTTGGAAGCACATAATACAGGTAGGATAGTTCGCTGCTAGTACAGGGATGATGTTTTATCAACTTGGTCCCAAATAAAAACATCAGCTAATTTATGAAGTTGGTAAATCAGGTACGATGATGTGTCCTGTTAGAACAGGGATGAGTTTTTAAGTATGTGGTCATTATACAAACCTGCCTGCTTATGTGGAACCACATAATACAGGATGGTTGATGCGGCTGCTGTACAGTAGGATGCTTTTATGTATTTGGTCACTAATACAAACATGCAGCTTAATGATTAGAACTGTAATACCAGTTCGGATGTTATTTGGCTGCTAGTACAGGAGGATGTTTTATAATAAGTGGACACTAATACTAACATTCAGCTAATAAAGGTGAAGCTCTACTATAGGTATGATAGTTGTGTTGCTATAACAGGCAGGATGATTTAATTAAGTGTCACAAATACAAACAGGCTGCATAAAGTGTGAAGGTATAATACAGGAAGGCTGTTGTGGTTAGCCTATTAAATGTAATGTATGTTTTTTCTAAGTGGACCAAAACTAACATGGCTGCTTATATGTGTGAAGCTGGTAAAAAAAATACAGGTAGGTTTTATGGCTGCTAGTACAGGTAGGATGTTTTATAAGTATGTGGTCACTAATACTAACAGGCAGCAAATATTAGAGACTGGAAAAACAAGTAGGATATTATGGCTGCTATTACCGGAGGAAGTTTATATATATAGTCACTAATACCAACAGGCTGCTAATGTGAGAAGGCAAATAGATCTCGGAAGTGTTGTTGTTGCAAGATACAATGGAAGGATGTTTTATGTAATGGGTCACTTAACAAACCGCTGCAGTGAATGTGAAGCTGGTAATACAGATTAGGTTGTTGTTGCTGCTAGAACAGAAGGATTTTTTAAATATGTGTTTTACAAAAACTAACAGGCAGCAAACGGCGAAGCTCGTAATACCAGGATGTTTTGTTTCGAGCTGCTAGAACAGTGATTATGCTTAATTAATGAGTACCCCAAACTACCCTCATCTACATGATAAATCAGTGTTCAACCCGGTATGAAGAATATGGCCAGCTAGTACCTTGATTAATATAAACTGTAAAAGTGACACACATACTAACAGTGCGGCAAATGAGGGACTCTCAAAAAACCGTGGCATAGTATTTGCTGTCTGCTAGTAACAGGAAGATAATGTAAAACTAGTTTGGTCACTAAAACTACAAGGCTGTCTAAAATAGAAAGCTCAAATCCATGAAGTAAGTTAGAGGAAGCAAGTACAGGAAAAGTATATAATTCTATTGGTTCACAAATAAAAACAGTGCTGATTAAAGTGTGAAAAGCTGGTTATACAGGTAGGTTTTAAAGGCAGCAAGTACATGGAGTATGCATTACTGAATGAAGTAACACAAATACGAACAGCTGCTTATGTGTGTAAGCTGGAAAACCTGTAGTAGTTTTGGATCAAGAATAGGAAGGATGATTTATGCATGTGGCCACTAAACAACAGGCTGCTAATGTGTGAAGTTAGTACTACAGCAAGATGGGGATTAGGCAGCAAGAACAGGAGAGGATGTTTTATCTACGTGGTCACTAATAACAAAACATTCCTGCTATATGTGGAAAATGGTTAATACAGTAAGGTTTATTGCGGTTGCTAGTACAGGAATGATGATTTTAATGTATGTTGTTATAATACAAACACAGGCTGCTAATGAGAGAAAGTCTGTAATTAATGAATTTATTTGCGGCAGCTATTAGGGAGGGTGTATTAATTATCCATGGTGCACTAAAACCAACAGGCTGCTAATAGATTTCAGCTAGAAAATACATGGATAGGTATTATGGTGGCTGCTATTACAGGAAGGATGTTTCTATATCTATATGGGTCACTAATGCAAACAGGCTGCTTAAGTATGAAGCTCGTAATACAGATAGTTAGTTGTAGGCTGCTATCACAAGAAGGCTGTTTTATCTGAAGGTGGTCACTTAAAGAGAACCATGCGCTTATGAATGAAGCTCGTAATACAGGATATTGAGTTGGTGCAGCTAGCACAGGAATGGATGTTTTTATCTATGTGTGACACTTAAGAGACAGGCGCATATGTATGAAGCTCGTAATACAGATAGGTATTGTGGCAGCTAGCACAGGAAGATTTTTTATCTATGTGTTCACATAAAGAGACAGGCTGCATTATGATATGAAGCTCGAAATACATGATAGGTTGTTTGTGGCTGCTAGCACAGGACGGATATTTTAACTAATTGGTCACTAAAGAGACCAAGGCTGCTTAAGTATGAAGCACGAATACAGATAGGGTTGTTGTGGCTGCTAGTCACAGGAAGGATGTTTTATCCCCAAAAAATAAAAAACCAAAATGGGGGGGGGGGGGGGTCACCCCCCCCTATGTGGTCACTTAAAGAGAACAGGCTGCTTGTCTGTGAAGCTGTTAATACTAATTAACAGTATTTTTCCGTAAGAATACATATTAAGCAATATATGCTCGTGAGTATACATAACTGAAAGTATATTATGCACATATAATCATTGCAAAACATGTGTATATAAATGGTTCAAAGATCATTTATATTATTCTAGCACGAAATACTTCAAGTAAGTATACATATATGCCACTTAAACTCATATCATAATCTAATCAAGAGTCAAATAAGAATGCCAATAATCGTACGAAGACGCATGGATATTTAACTGAAACATTATGTACACATATTTATCAATATTTAATCACACACACACACACATACACACTATAACTCTACATATACCCCTATTCTCAAATATATAACATTACACACATACATACAAATATATACACATATACTCATATACCCATGCATATGACCGCATACATACATATACATGTATACACAAACACATATGTACATTTACATACATGTATATTCATATACATATATATATACACATATACAAAAACATACACACATATATATACACACAATGAAAAAACCCTATAACACTAGGAATCATAACAAATCCACGACATTTATAAACCTATCAAACACAATAGAATACATAAATTAACATAAATATCTAAACCTATCTAGATCGATATGAAAAAAGATATCACACGGGGATACATTTATGTTAGAGTAGGAGGCGAACCAAAATACATGAATATGTAAGCAGTATATTTTCATCACAATCTTGTATTGACAAAATTATTTCTCTTTTCATGCATTAACAAATAAACATAGTCCCACGCGTTTCACATTGTTTATTCGTTATCAGATCATATCAGTCTCACAAATTTGGGAATATTTTAGTCCTTTTCCCAAAAGTATGAATTAATGTAAAATATTCTTAAATCATATATAAAGGACTTTCTAACAAGAAATTAAACTTATCGTTCCAAACAATACCAAAGATAGGCATTCTTTTCAATTTAAAAGGACTGCTTCTGGTTTATGTCATCTCCAGGCATCTATTCTAATTAATGATATTATACTCTTAGACTCCATAATGAAATCTCTGTATATTTTACTATTTACATAATTTAAATAATGTTGAAATCTGAAGTCAGCATATAACATATATGATTTCGCACGAGATGACTCACTATTTCCGAATGACCAATTGAACAAAGACATCATTAACTCTCTGACTAAATAATATGTAAAAATAAATCAACATTTCGAACTCCTTGATGCAAACCAATACTCGTTAAAAGCCTAAACTCTGTAACAGAATTTTAATCTCAGATATTTGCCCAGAAACTTATTTCAGGTTTGATATTCTAAATCATTACACATCATTATCCTACAACACTTTGATATATTTAATATTATTATCTGAGCTACACATTCAACCAAAACTTAACAACATTATTGTTCTCCATGATTTTAAAGATATTTACCTAATCTCCATACATTGAAATAATTTATGAATAGCTTATCTTACCCCAATAATGTTCTTAAAAAAATTCATATGTACTTTCTCTACTTTGTACTTTGATTAATACGCCAACTTCTGACCCATAACATAAAATTGGATATATCCATTTATCAAACAGCCATTTGTTTGTGGCTACAAGCACAGGAAATATAGTTTTATGTATGTGGTCATTAATACAGACAGGCTGCTAATGTATGAGTTGGTAAAACAGGTAGGTGTAGAGGCTGCTAGTACAGGGAGGATGTTTTATGTATGTGGACACTAATACTAACAGTCTGCTAATGTGTGAATTTATGGTGATACAGGTATGGTTATTGAAATCCTGCTAACACAGGTGAAAGTATTCTTATGTATATGGTCATTAACAAACAAGCTGCTAATGAAAGTGCAACAGGTAATAATATGAAGGTTGTTTGTGTCTGCTACCACAGGGATGTAACTTTATGTATGAGGTCAATTTTACAGGCAGCCGCTAATGGTGAATCTGGAACACAGGTAGTATGTTGTTGGCTGCTTAATACAAGGAGGATTCATTATGTTAGTGGTCACTAATACACAAGGCTGCTAGATGGTGAAGCAGGTAAATATTATTAGGTTATATGCTGCAGCTAACCACAGGAATGTTTTTATGTATGTGGTCACTAATACAGATGGGTTGCTAATGTGTGAAGCAGGTAATATATGTAGGTTGCTAACACAGGATGGATGTTTTATGTATGTAGTCACTAATACAAACGAGGCAGCTAATTTTTGAAAGCTGGTAAAACAGAGTAGGTTGTATGGTATGCTAGTACGGGAGTAGTATTATTGAAAGTGTTCACTAATTACAGGCAGGTAACTTATAAATTAACAGTCCTGTATTTTGTTATGTGCTGTTAATCCAGGGAGGATGTTTTATGTATGTAGCCACATTGAAAATGTTGGTGATCTATTTTTTGTGGCCGATAATAGAGGTAGACACATTCTTATGTGTCTCCTGAACAAATTGTCTGCTACAATGAATGGATATATGTATATAGTAGCAAAATATAAAATAATTCGATCTATATATGTTGACCCACAGAATGTTCCTAATATATAGGCGACCCATAATGCATATGAAAGGAATGCAACAGGTATGCATATGTCTACAGACAAATGCAGGGGCTTCCTATCATAAATGACAATTTATTTGGCAAGGTTGATTGATTAATCTAGCTTGATCAGAAAATGTTGCTTATTTATGTTGCTGTTGTAAAGACAGGCTTAACTACAATATTATTACTTCTGTGCCAAAAATAAAAGAGTAGTTTTCTCCGCACTTTTTTTTCAATAACGAATTGAGGGAGGGCGAATTCTTGTTATTGCTCCCGATATTTTTTATTCTATATTTCTCTCCAGTTTCATAATCATGAAGCCTAATGAACACTACCTAACACGTATTTAAATAGAAAATAGGGAAACACCATTCTTGACTGCGGTCAAGGAACAATTAAACAAAATTTAATTTTATAAACTTTAAATTTAATTAGTTTGCTACAACGTCGATATCAATCAGAGTACATCTTTAGAATTCTTTCCATTCTCCAAACTTATATTCAGTGGAGTGGCGCCTCTCGCCACATTATATTAATTTTCAGCAGCTTGTTCTATGATGCAGCATGGGCAGTGGTAGCATAAAGTTTACCAATTACCTCATGTCAACCTCTTCAGTATTATTAACTCAATTAATTTTTTAAAATAAATTTTTATTTTTTAAATAGTTTTAAAACTATGAAAAATAGAGCATTTGCTCCATAAGGAAAATGGGGCATTTGCTCATAAAGGAGCAAATTCTCCCTTTTTCATAGTGTTTTTCAAATATAAAAAATTTCAAACATCAGTCAAAACGCGTCTCTAACTTTAATGGTTAAATGGTTACTGCAATACTATATTCTACATCAAAACAACTGACTGTCATTATGAAAATACAAAAGTTAAGCAGCTACCACGTGCAATGTAAAGTATACAAATCGTATGAAACCTTTAACATTACAAGGACTTGTCTGATTTATACATCATATACCACAGGTATCAAAAACGTTCGAATAGAAAAATGAAGCTTCCAACTCTCCAGTACAACACCTGATTTACATACCTTAAAGCTTCCACTTTCTAAGTGTCATTTCCCTAGATGAAACTTAACACCTATCCTGTCTTAATGGCTGTTGATCATGGCTCTTCATGCGGCACCAGTCCTGATTTTTATTGAACAACGATAAGAGAATTAAGTCTGGGTATCAATGGTTATGTCTAATGGTCTCTAATAAACTGCCCCTAATTAACAATAATGCCTTCACTTAAATATAAAAACGGAATGAAAAAATTCACAATTTTGAGTTACTTATAAAATATACACCGCAATTGTCAAAATAAAGCAATTGGCATGCGGCCGATAAGATCAGTTTTCTATCTTATTTGACATGAATATACTGTATCCATCTTTAAGAGGTTACACTACAGACGAAATTTAGACAAATGACAGGGAAGACATATTTTGAACAGAAGAAATTACTGCCATTCGACACTGCAACAGAAACATAAGGTCCACAGCAAGAAGATGCTAAGAAACACATTCGCCTAAACACCAGGAAAGTACCCTTTGGGAATGAAGTGTATTATTTTAAAACTAGTTAAAAGATTACCATAGTGGGCCGTCGGTGCTATCAAATACCTTAAAAGTTGAGCAGGACAGATAGTTCCAGACAGTGACCAGAAGACCAGAGCGAGAGTATTCACGCACACATATCCTTTATCCTTTAGATATACAAACTGTTAAAATGTCGATTCCCAGACACGTAATTCACAAAAGAAGAATACAGCATATGCCTGTCACATAAACATGACGTTTTCTAGGTTTTCCCGCCAGATTGGGATCTGCGTCGTAGAAGGCGCAATTGAAAATCAGTAAAAATCGATCGGAATACTTTCGGGACGTTTTTGCACCATGGTGACTGGTACTCGGCAACGCAATACATGCGGAATAGACATGCACAGGTAAACGGAGGCTGGTGGTGTGATATTAATGGGGGACAATCGGGCCCCCCACTTTTCAAAAACGAAGCGTGTCATTAAAAACGAATGCGGCTGCTTCCTGAAAACCTAACCTATAAATTTTTGGCCTTATTTGGCATGGTTAATTGAAAAATATGCTTGATGAAAAGACGCAATGAAATGTATGCTCTGAACAAAACAGGCTAGACTAAATTAACATACCCGCTATTTAGCTAGGATGATAATTAACCTAAAAGTATGTATAGAGTTAGTAATGACAGAGTCATCTGAAATCACTCAATCAAACACCTACCATTGTCCAACTCAGATATAAGATCAAACACAGTGCAAAATAATACCCATTTATGGTCAGCGCCACGATAATCTCGTGTAATAACCCTTCCATGGTCAGAGCCTTCTGATATAAATTAATCACTTCATAAACATTCCGTGATTAGAGCAAACTGATATCAACTAATCACTTCAAAATACTCACTCTTTCATGGTCAGAACATTCTGTTTTAAATCATTAACAACAACAACAACAACAAAGACTTCAATGGTTAGACCCATCTGATATTTGTCTACAAAATATCAAACCATGTGTGCCAATTTATTCAAAGCAATCACTACAAAACACCGTTCGATGGTCAGATCCTCCTGATATAGATAAAAAAAACACGTACCCAAGGTTTGCGCCATCCGTAATAAATCAACCACTTCAAATTTCAATTCAATGGTTAGAGCATTCAGATATCAATCACTACGAAACACCTTCCATGTTCTGACTATCACTACAGAACCACCCCAAATGGTTTAAGAGCACCACAAACCACCATTCCATGTGATTGTAGTTTTTATGTTTATGAATTCAATCCAAATACCCGACCAATTGGTCCGAGCATCTGCATATCAAGCAACACTTTTACCAAACACCAATCCATGGGCAGAGCCTCTTAAATAAATCACTACATATACATCAGTCAAGGAGCATGTGCCCGTCTGACATCAAATTAATAATTAAAATCACCAATCCATGTTCGGATTCTCTAATTGCTATCAATAACTACAAAAACACCTTCCATGGTAAAAGCTTCCAAATTTAATTTTGATATGCGTAACAAAACATCCTTTCCGTGGTTGGATCCTTCTGATATCCATCAATCACTACAAAACACCCACCAATGATCTGAGTCTTCTGATATCTATCAACCATTATAAAACACCCATGATCTTAGTTTTCTGATACCTATCAAACACTACAAAACATCCATTCATGATCCGAGCCTTCGGTTATCCATCAATCACGACAAAACACTCACCGTCCAGAAACTAATAAGCCGTCTGATATCTATCAACCACTACAAAACACCCACCCATGATTTGATCCTTCTGATATTAGTCAAACACTAAAAACACCCTGCGATGATCTGAGCTTTAAGATATCCATCAACAACTACAAAACACTCACCCATGATCTGAGCCTAATGCTATCCATCAACCACTACAAAACACTCACCAACATCTTATCCTAATTATAACCAACAACCACAACAAAACACAAACCCATTATCTGAGCCTAAAGATATACTTCAACCGCCTACAAAACACTCACCCAGATCAGAGCCAAAAGATATCCATCAACCACTACAAAACACTCACCCATGATCTGAGCCTAATGATATCCATCAACAACTACAAAACACTCACCCAAGATCGAGCCTAATGAATCCATCAACAACTACAAAACACTCACCCATGATCCTGAGCTAATGTATCCATCAACAACTACAAAACACTCACCCATGATCCCTGAGCCTAATGATATCCATCAACACTACAAAACACTCACCAAATGATCTGAGGGTCAAATGATAGACATCAACCACTACAAAACACTCACCCCTGATCTGAGCCTAATAATATCCATCAACCACTATCAAAACACTCACCCATGACTGAGCCTAAATGATATCCATCAACCACTACAAAACACTCACACCTTATCTGACCTAATGATATACATCAACCACTACCAAACACTCACCCATGGAATCTGAGCCCTAATAATATCCATCAAAAACTACCAAACACTCACCCATTATCTGAGCCTAATGAGATCATCAACAACTACAAAACACTCACCCATGATCTGAGCCTAAAGATATCCATCACAACTACAAAACGACTCACCCAATTTCTCACCTAATGATTTCCATCAACCATCTACAAACACTCACCCATGATCTTGAGTCTATGATAATACATTCAACCACTACAAAACACCACATATGATCTGATCCTAATGATATCCATCAACAACTACATGTACAAAACACTCACCCATGATCTGAGCCTAATGATAATCCATCAACAACTACAAAAAACTCACCAATGATCTGAGCCTAATAATATCCATCAACCACTACAAAACACTCACCCAATATCTGCCTATATATCATCACAACAACAAAACACTCACCCAAGATCTGAGCCTAATGATATCCACAACAACTACAAAACACTCACTCCAAGATCTCAGCCAATGAATCCATCAACGCACTATAAAAACACTCACCCATAATCTGAGTCTAATGATATAACATCAACCACTACAAAACAACTCACATATTCTCTGAAGCCTAATGAAATCCATCACACCTACAAGTACAAAACACACACCCATGATCTGAGCCTAATGATATCCATCACCACTACAAAAAACTCACCAAAGATCTGATCCTAATGGAAATCCATCAACCACTTACAAAACACTCCATCCATGATTCTAGCCTAATGATTTCCATCAACCACTACACAACACACACCCGTGATCGAGCCAAATGATATCCACAACCATACAAAAACACACACTCCGTGATCTTGAGCCCTAATGAGTATCCATCAACAACAACCACGAACTACTCACAACCCATGATCTGATCAAATGATATCCATCAACCAACTACTACAAAACAAACTCACCCATCATCTGAGCGCTAAAGATATCATCAACCACTACAAAACACTCACCCGTGATCTGAGCTACAGAATATCCTCAACCACGTACAAAACACACACATCCGTGCTATGAGCCAAATGTTATCCATCAACAACTAACAAAACCTCACCCAAGATCCGAGCCTAATGAATATCCATCAACAACTACAAAACACTCACCTATGATCTTAGCCGAATTATATCCATCACCACACAAAAACACATACCATTATCCTGAGCCAGATGAAAACAACAACCACTCCAAAACACTCACCCCATGATCTAAGCATAATTATTATCCATCAATCACTACAAAAACACTCACCCATGATCTGAGCCTAATGATATCCATCAACAACTACAAAACACTCACCTCTATGATCTGAGCCTAATGATATCCAACAATAACAAAAAAACACACACCCATGATCTGAGCCTAATGATTATCCATCAACAACTACAAAACACTCAACTCACCCATGATCTGACCTAATGAATCCCTCAACAACTTACAAAACACACACCTCATGATCTGATCCAAATAGATCCACCAACCACTACCAAAACACACACACATGATCTGCGCTAATAAACCATCCACAACTACAAACCACTCACACCATGATCTGAGCCTAATGATTATCCACAACCACTACAAAACACTTCACCCATGATCTGAATTCTAATGATATACATCAACCAATACAAAACACACACCCATGATCAGAGCCAAATAAATCCATCCACCGCACTACAAAACACTCAACCCAAGATCTGAGCCTAATGTATATCCATCAACCACAAACAAAACACTCACCCTTATCTGAGCCTATAATGATATACCATCACCACAACAAAACACTCACAAGCGCATGATCTGACCAAATAAAATCCAACAACCACTACAAACACTCACACAAATTATCTGAGCCTAATATTATCATCAACAACTACAAAACACTCACCCAAGAACTGAGCCTAATGATATCCATCAACAACTACCAAACACTCACTTCCATGAACTCAGCCAAATGATATCCATCAACCACTACAAAACACTCCACCCATGCTCTGAGTTAATGATATACATCAACCCCTACCAAACACGCGACATATGATCTGAGCCTAATGATGATCCATCAACAACTACTATGTACAAAACACACACCGCATGAACAGAGCCTAATGAGATCCAACAACAACTACAAAAAACTCACAGATGATCTGAGCCTAAAGATATCCATCAACAACTACATGTACAAAACACCTCACGCCAAGATCTGAGCCTAAAGATATCCCATCAAACAACTAACAAAAAACTCACCAATGATCCTTGAGCCTAATTATATTCCATCAACCACAACAGAAACACTCATCCATGCACTGAGCCAAATTGATAACCATCAACACTACAAAACCCTCACCCTTGTATCTGAGCCTAATTATACCATCAACATAACGAAAACACTCACTCCGTGATCTGGCCTATGATATCCAACCAACAACAAACAGACACTCCACCCAAGAACTGATCCTAATGGATAGTCCATCAACACTACAAAACACTCACCCATTATCTGAGCCTAATTATATCCATCAACCACTACGAAAAACACTCACCCTGGATCTGAGCCAAATGAAATCCATCAACCACTACAAAACACTCACACTGTTGATATGAGCCGAAATGATATCCATCAACAACTACAAAACACTCAACGCATGATCCGATCCTAAAGATATCCACAACAACTACAAAATCACTCACCCATTATCTGAGCCAATGATGATCCATCAACACTTACAAAACACTTACCCAATATCTGAGCCTAATGATAAACATCCAACCACTACAAAACACTCACCAAGAGCTAATCCTAATGATATCCATCAAATCACTACAAAAACACACACCCATGATCTGAGCCACATGAAGTATTCCATCAACAACACAAAACACTCACCCTGATCTGACCTAATGATATCCAAAAATAACTAGCAAAACCCACACCCAGTGATCTGATCCTAATGATTATACCATCAACAACTACAAAACACTCACCCCATGATCTGAGCCGAATGATAACCATCAACAACTACAAAACACTCACCCATGATCTGGAGCCCTAATGATACCAAACAATCAACTACAAAACACACACACAAGATCTGAGCCTAATGATATCCATCAACCACTACAAAACACTCACCCATAGAAATCTGAGTCTAATGATATACATCAACCACACAAAACACTCACCCATGAATCTACCTAAAAATATCCAACAACCACTACAAAACACTCACCCCAAGATCTAGAGCCTAATGATATCCATCAACACTACAACACTCACCCATTATCTGATCCTAATGATATCCCATCAACCACTACAAAACACTCACCCATGATCTGAGCCTAATAATTCCATCAACACTACAAAACACCACACCCATTATCAGAGCTAATGAGATCAATCAACACTACGGAAAACACTCACCCAAGATCTGAGCCTAATGATATACCATCACAAACTACAAAAACACTCACCCATGATCTCAGCCTAATAGATATCCATCAAACATAGCAAAACACTCACCCATGAACTGAGTCTAATGATATACATCAACCACTACAAAACACTCACATATGATCTTAGCCTAATGTATATCCCATCAACAACTACAAGTACCAAACACTCACTGGCCCTGATCTGATCCTAATGATATCCATCACAAACTACAAAAAACTCCACCAATGATCTGACCTAATGGATATCCCTCACCACTACAAAACCACACACTCAAGATCTGAGCCTAATGATATCCATCACCACTACAAAACACTCATACCATGAACAGAGCCTAATGATATCCATCAACCACTACAAAACACTCACCCGAGATCAGAGCCTAATGAATCCAGACAACCAATACAAAACACTCAACGCCGTGACATAAACCTAATGAAATCCTCACAACTACGAAACACTCACCCCATGGATCGAGCCTAATGATATCCATCAACAACTACAAAACACTCACCCATCAACTGAGCCTAAAGGAAATCATCACAACAACAAAACAACTCCCCCATGATCTGAGCCTGAATTGATATCTATCAACCCACTACAAAATACTCACGGCCAATGAACTGAGCCTAATGATATCCATACAACCACATTCAAAACACTCACCCATGACTAAAGTCCCAAATGATATCCATCAACAACGACAAAACACCCACCCATGAAATCTGGCCTAATGTAATATCCATCAACACTACAAAACACTCACCCATGATCTGAGCCTAATGATATCCACAACCACTAAAAAAACACTCACCCATGATCTTAGCTAATGATATCCAATCAACAACTACAAAACACACCAATCCAAGAACTAGCCTAATGTAATCCATAACTACTCTACAAAACACTCACCCAAATCATCTGAGACCTAATGAATATCCATCAAAACTAACAAAACACTCAACCCATGGTCCTGACTAATGATACCCATCAACCACTACAAAACACTCCCCCATGATCTGAGCCTAATGATATCTTTCAACCACTACAAAACACTCACTCATGATCTGAGCCTTCTGATATAAGTCAACCACTACAAAACACCTCACCCATGATCAGAGCCAATTGTATAGTCCATTCACCACACAAAACACTCACCCATGATCTGAGACTAATTGAATCGTAAATCAACAGAATACAAAACACTCACCCTGATCCGACCCTAAAGATCTCCATCAACCACAACAAAACACTCACCCATGATTCCTGAGCTAATGATATCCAACAACCACTCACAAAACCAAAACACTCACCCCTGAACTTAGGCCAAATGATATCCATCAACCCTACCAAACAGACTCACCATGATCTGAGCTAATGATATCCATCACAACTACAAAACACTCACCCATGACCGAGCCTAAATTATATCCATCAACCACTACAAAACACAGACCCCTGGATCTTAGCCTAATGAAATCCAATCAACAACTACAAAACGCTCACCCATGACCGAGCCTAATAATATCCATCAACCACTACAAAACACCATCACTCCATGAACTGAGCCAAATGATAACCATCAACCACTAAAAAACGACTCACCCATGATCTGAGCCTAATGAATAACCATCAACAACTACAAAACACACACCCAGAACTGAGCCTAATGAATCCATAAATCAACTACAAAACACTCACCCAACATCTTAGCCTAAAGATAACCATCAACAACTACAAACCACTCACCCATGGTCTGAAGACACTCTAATGATATCCATCAACCAATACAAAACACTCCCCATGATCAGAGCCTAATGATATCTTTCAACCCTACACAACACTCACTCATGATCTGAGCCGTTCTGATATAAGTCCACCACTACAAAACACTCACAATCCATGATCTTAGCCTATAGATATCCATCAACCCACTACAAAACACTCACCCCCTGATCTCCAGCCTAATGATATCTATCAACAACAACCAAACACTCACCCATGATCTGGCCTAATGATATCTCATAACCACAACAAAACACTCACAACCAGTGATCTGACCAACTGATATCCATCAACCACTCAAAACACTCACCATGATCTGATCCTAATGAAACCATCAACCACTACAAAACACTCACCCATGATCCTGAGCCTAATGATATCCGTCACCAACTACAAAACACTTACCCATTATCTGAGCCCTAATGATATCATCAACCTCTACAAAAACACTCACACCATGATCTGAGATAATGATATCCATCGAACAACTTCAAAACACTCACCCGTGATCGAGCCTAATAAATTCCCATCAAACAACTACAAAACACTCACCCAGTTATCAGAGCCAATGAAATCCCAACACCACTACCAAACACTCATCCATGATCTGAGCCTAATGATAACCATCAACCACTACAAAACACTTCACCCATTAATCTGAGCCTAATTATATCCATCAACAACCTACAAACACTCACTCCATGACCGAGCCTATAATATCCAATCAACCACAACAAAACACTGACCCAGATCTGAGCCTAATTAATACCATCAACACTACAAAACACTCACCCATGATCTGAGCCTAATTCTATCCATCAACAACTACAAAACACTCACCCGTGATCTGAGCCTAATAATATCCATCAACAGCTACAAAACACTCACCCGTGCTCTGGGCCTTCTGATATAAGTCAACCACTACAAAACACCAACCGATGATCTGAGCTTTATGATATCCATCAACAACTACAAAACACTCATCATGATCTAAACCTTCTGATGTCCATAAACCACTACAAAACAACAATCTATGGTCTGAGCTTTCTGATAACCATCAATAACTACAAAACAGCTCAAGCCAAGATCTCAGACTTCTGATAACTTTCAACCACTATAAAACAACCACCAAGAATCTGAACCTCCTAATATCCATCAACCACTACAAAACACTCGCCAATGTTCTGAGCCTTCTGATATCTATCAACCACTACAACGCACCCAACCTTACCTGAGTCTTCTGATATTTATTAAACACTACAAAACACCTACACATGTTCTGAATCTTCTGATATCACTCAAACACTACAAACACTCACCCATGTTCTGAGCTTTATGAAGCTATGCAACCACAACAAAACACTCACCCATTACTGATCCTTTCTAATAACCAACAACCACTGCAAAACATTCGACCCAATGTTACTGAGTCCCCCCCCCCCATCTGATATCCATCAACCAATTCAAAACACTCCCCATGTTCTGGCGGCCTTCTGATATATGTCAACCACAACAACACTCACTCATTTACTGAGGCTTTCTGGATATCCATCAACAACTACAAAACACTCATACCAAGTTCTTGAGCCTTCGATATCCATCAATCCCCACGAAACACTCACCCACCATGATCATAGCCTTGTGAAATCCATGCAACAACTGGCAAAACACTCAAACCCTGATATGACCTTATGATATCCATCAACCACTACAAAACACTCACGCATGATCTGAGCCTTTTGATATCCATCAACAACGGCAAAACACTCACGCATGATCTGAACCTTTTGATATCCATCAACAACGGCAAAACACTCAACCATGATCTGAGCCTTCTGATATCTATCAAAAACTACAAAACACCTACACATGTTCAGAATCTTCTGATATCTATCAAACACTGCTAAACACTCGCCCATGTTCTGAGCTTTATGATATGTATAAACCACTACAAAACATTCACCCATGTTCTGAGCTTTCTGATATCCATCAACCACCGCAAAACACGCACCCATTACCTGAGCTTTCTGATATCTATCAAACACTACAAAACACCTACACATGTTCTGAATCTTCTAATATCTATCAAACACTACAAAACACTCACCCATGTTATTAGCTTTACGATATCTATCAACCACTAAAAAACAATCACAAATGATCTGAGCCTTCTGATATCCATCAACCACTGCAAAACACTCAGCCATGATCTGAGCCTTCTAAAATCCATTAATCACTACAAAACACTTAATCAGTTCTGAGCTTTCTTATATCCATCAACGACTACAAAACACTCCACCGTGTTCTGAGCGTTCTGATATCCATCAACCACTACAAAACACTCAGCCATGTTCTTACCTTTCTGATATCCATCAACACAGTCAAAAACACACAACAAAACCTGAGCCTTCTTAAATCTATCAACCACAATCAAAAACACTTCACCTTTTTCTGAAATTTAACTGTCAACAACCCTCAAAACACTCACCCATAGTCTTGAGTCTTCTGATATCCATCGACCCAACATCAAAACTCTTACCCCATGAGAAGACCTCAGATATCCATCGACCACTACAAAACACTCAGCCATTATCTGAGCCGTCTGATATCTATACATCACTTAAATTCACACCCATGATCAGAGCCTTCTGATATAAGTCAACCACTACAAAGAAACTTATCCATGATTTAAGCCTTCTGATATCCATCAACCACTTCAAAGACTCACCCAGGATATGCGCCTTCTGATATCAATCGACCACTACAAAACACTCATCCCAGAGAAGAGCCTTCTGTATCCATCGTCCACTACAATACACTCGGCCATAATCTAAGCCTCCTGATACCTATCAACCTCTACAAACACTCACCTATGATCTAAGCCTTCTGATATCTATCAATCACTATAAAACACACGACCATGAGATGAGCCTTCTGATATCCATCGACCACTACAAGACACCAACCCATCATCTAAGCCTTCTGATATCTATCAATCACTACAAAACACCCTCCCATGATCTGAGCCTTCTGATATCTATCAACCACTATAAAACACACATCCCCATTGATCTGATTCCTATCTTCGAATTTGTACAACCACTAAAAAAAATACTCATGACTAAGCCTTCTGAATATTCCATCAACAACTACCAAGAAAACAACCATGATCTGAGTCCTTCTTATAATCTATTGACTCCTACAACAACACCCACCCATGATCTGAGAGCCTTCTGATATGTATTGAGACGACCAATTTGATGAAATGGCGCAACAAAGAAAAGCCAGCAACAAACCAAGTTAACTAAAAATATTTTAATTATTAACAAGTGACAACTATCAGTATGATCTCATAACATCCATTGTCCTAAAATTTATAACAAATAATTTGATCTTTGTCTGATTGATAAAATTTATATATCAACCTGAGTAAGCCAATAATATGTTCTTTATCAAAATGTAATCCGAAATTAATTTTCCACCATGTAGAATGACCACACTTGCCAAAAACACTCTCTTAAAACAAGTACTCAAACCAGTCATTCTCTCCCAAAACTCCCTTTCATTTATATATACAGAAGCCAAATATTCTAGAAACAACCAAACTATACTTCAAAAAAGAATGTTCTAAAGTGTAAACAGGTAACATAAGACTTCTATAATTTTCCATATAAGAAAAGAAAGATCCAAAGACAAATATAACCAGTAAAAAAGTTATATCAGAACATGGACGCCCAAACATACACTCGCCATAACAAAACAGTAAAACAAGTTTATTCTTAGGAATAGGGATTCCCTCTAAATGATGTGTATACAATAAACTAGGTTTAGGAGTAATATGTATTATTACAACCTACCAAACAATCACCCATGGTTCATAGCCCATCTGATATTCATCAATCACAACAAAACGCCCACTCATGTTCTGATTCTGCTAATATCCATCAATTACTACAAAAACACTCACCTATGGTCTGAGCCATCAATCACAACTAAACACTCTCCATTGTTTAGAACAATGTGATATCAATCTTCAAAATACCCAACCATGGTCTGAGCCATCTTGCAATGGTCAGATCTATCTGATATAAATCAATCCTCCAAATCAACCACTCATGGTCTGTTCCATCTGATTTAAATCAAGGACTACAAATCACCATACAATGGTTAGAGCACCCTTCCATGGACAAACCTTCTGATCTCAATTCATCACTACAAAACACCCCTTCCAAGGTCACATTATTGTAACTGATATAAAGCTATCACTACAAAACAACCCCCCATGTAAGAGCCATTTTTTTATTTATTTTAAATTTTTTATTTTTTTGAGGAGGAAGGAGGAGGTTCAAAATGAAAACCTCGTTTAATTCCCCCGTTATAGAGGACATGGGTTGGTGGCCATCCCCATGTACCCTTAACAAAATACTGCCAGTGCAATAATACCATAAAAAAACATTATTATGGTGAACAAGTCAGATATATATATATATTTGACAGCTTATTTTCCTTACCATCAATATAACATCGACTGATGCACATAAAATAAAAAATAACTTGGAAACATTATACATATATTCTTCACACTAACGTTATAATATAAATAAATCAACCACTACCACAGTTGGAAAACAACACACTACACACACACACACACACACATATATATATAATAACTTTGATTTTTTTCATACATACATACATACAGAATAACTTTGATGATTTTTCACCATTCCTCATTGATAACTTACACGATACTTTGAATGGTAAAAAATAGAATAATCCTAACATCTATTTGCACAGTATTTAAACAATATTTGATATATTTTTGCTCAATACGTTGCTTATTCTGACTCTAATTGTATGAATTTACATCTAAGAAATTCACAAATGTATGATATTTATCTACATTTCTTATACAGATCCAAATTAACAAGAACTGAGAATTTTAATGACGATATAATGCTAAAAATACTTCTATATTCTGATTATCAAACCATAAAATTATTTCCATTTTTTTAAATACTTCCCACTTTGCTTCATCGATAATCGTATTAAACGTACGTGGCATACGTAAAAAAAATCATAAATTCCAAAAGCTGATATTTTCAAAAGATAATTTCGTATATATCTTTTAACCCATGCTTGAATACGACTTTAAAGTTTTATTTCCAACAAATAATAAAAAAGGTTTCACAAACAAAAAGTATTAAGAATAAAAAATAACATAGTTTCTCTCATCTTATTCCTGCAAAAATTACATAGACCAAAAAAAAGAAACATCCCCTATAATTTGTGTTGTTCAAGTGCACACTATGTTATTAAAAATTTCCATTTAAATTGTTTGGCTTTGCAGAAGATGGAGAGTGTTTGTATGTGTTAGCAATATCTTCGCCCATTCATTTAGTATCTAGTTGTTAACTCAATTTATCCTACCCATTTGATTCTTCTAACTTATGACTTTTCTACCACTGTAGAGTTTATACATTGAATTAATCCTTCCTAAAGAGAATTCGCTTAATGTACGTGTTTATATTTTAGACAATTTTTAATAACGAGCCGTGAGATGATACATTTTTTTGGTGGACTACATAAGGAAAAAATAGTTAAAGATATAAAAATTCATAAAAAATATAAATAAATCCCTATAAAACTCCAAATCCGTAGTTAGTGCCCTTCAATGTTTATCATAACTATAAACCCAATTTATAAATCAGGGGCCATCAATATCAATCACTACAAAAATTACATCCATAGCCAGAGTCAATTGATATCACTCAAGTTATCAAAAAACACTCTTCCTTGTCATAACCATCTAATAATGAATTGTGATCAACTACAAATCACCAACCCATCTTCAGGGTTATTTAATATTAAAACAATTACTCCAAGAAATTGTCAGTGACATCGGTTATCGATCAATCCCAACACAAAACCTTTCCATTGTCAGAGCCGTCTTATATCAATAAGTCACTATAAACTCCTACAAATAATCGGGATCATCTGATATTTATCAATAACAACAGAAATTCCAACATTGGTCAGAGCCTTCTGACATCAATCTTTCACTATAAAACTACCTTCCATGGTAAGAGCCATCTGATATCAATCAATCAATCAATCAGTACAAACCTCCCTTCCATGACTTATCTGATATCAATCAAGGAAACCCTTTCCATGGTCAGAGCCCATTGATCTCAATCAATCCCATATGATATCAATCAATCTCCAAAAAACTCCCGCCCATGGTTACAATAATCTGATATAAATCAATCACTACAAAACTCCCTTCCATGATCAGAGCAATATGATATCAATCAATCACTACAAAACTCCCATGATCAGAGCAATATGATATTAATCAATCACTACAAAAACATCCTACATGACCAGAGCAATAAAAAATTGGGAAAAACAAAAACAAAAAAAAATCAATCAATCACTACAAAACTCCCATGATCAGAGCAATATGATATCAATCAATCACTACAAAACTTCCTTCCATGATCAGAGCAATATGATATCAATCAATCACTACATAACAATATTCCTTTGATTGAGCCATCTAATTAAAAAACACCTTCCGTATGTGAGTATTCTGATATAAATTCAATCACTACCAAAAATCCAACAAACTTTTGTGGTCATACGAAATTTATCAATCACTACAAAACATCTCTAATACCAGATCCTTCTTATAACAACTGGTCACTACAAAACCTCCATCCATGTATACAAGATTAAATTACACAAATTGTCCACCCATTAATCATCAATACTAATACAACAACACAAGGGAGTGGCCCAACTGATATCAAAGGAATCGCTACATAACCATTTAACTGATATCAATCACACACAATTGTATAGCTTCTGATATTCATCGTCCACATCACACTATTTTTCACGGCAATCAACCACAAAATCCCAACCAATTACTCCAACAAACACCGGCTCGATGGGGCAGACAATTATTACTAATTTTCTAATGTAACAATTTAGTAACTGCTGATTTGTGTCGACAGAAATACTTTACATTTAGCGTAATGCATCACTGAAAATCTATATTCGTCGTCATTGATTTAACTATGTTCTCTCCCTTTTGCAGGTCTGGTATCAAATGCTTATGCTTTAGCCTGTATATTCTATTCACACAGAGTCCTATATAGCTGAATTTAACATTCAAAACAGCATGTTGTATCTCTTTAAAGTTAATATAATTTAATTTCTACGAAATCTTCATGACGTTAAAGAATGGAGATTATATTATGTGTGCCAGAAATAGACATATACGTTTGATCATACTCTACAGTCGCATAGGGCGCCTCTTTAATGTTACAATGTAATTACCGAAGCACTGTGGGATACGGTCGTAAACATTGTTGACTGGTATATGTGGTCTTAGAATGATCCTAAAATCAATAACGACGTTATATCAATTCCGAAACAAAATTATACTCTGTATTTCAAGAGAGTATAACATATCTTAGAAGAGGCTTTCCAACGTTTCAGTTTACCGCTAAATTATCATGGATATATTCAAGACATGTTTTCACCAACATTATCGGAATCATAATTTTTCGTGTGCACATTAAAAGTAACTGAAGATCATTTGTTCAGCATAAATCTAAAAAGGATTTAGTTATCATTTAGAAGAACTGGCTTTGAAAGTATGTTTAATACAAATTTAAAACCAAAGTCCAAACAGGGCCGAATTTGTTTGTTTCATGCCTTTGATGAACATAGCGAAGTGTTAAGTAAACAAAGTTATGCATCATAGTAAATGGTAAGGACACTTTTAAAAAAAATCAGTTGCACGCAAACTTTTCACAAAAATACTTAGGTCAAAATTTATCGTAAAGAACAATAGATTCTGTCAAGTTTTGTTATCTTACTTGATTGTCTGATGATTTAATGAAGTTTTAAGTCAATCTCATAACTGATATTTGAGATAAAAGTAAAACAAGAAAATGTGTCTCTGAGACACTAATGCCCCGCCGGGATATCCAAATTTTGCTTATATGTTTAAAAGATTATATAATAATGTACATTTGTATAAAGTTCCATGATGATGTGAAGTTACCTTAAAAGAAAAAAGAAACTTAAACACAGAGGTAAAGTAGCGTAGCGTGACGTAACCGGTGCGCGGAATTTGAGTCATAGCCATAAAATCAAATATATACTATCGGTAAATAATCCATATCATGATGTACATATATATCAAGTTACAGGAATTTGTAAAGTAAATAATCCATAACATCTATCTTAAACAGTTTTATCATGATGTACATGTGTACCTGGTTTCATGGAGATGTAAAATCATCTTCATAGAAAAAAGTTTAAAGGAATACGCTCGGCTGATAACAACTAGGGTTTTAATTGAAAGATATTGATGTAAATAAACCAATTTAATTACTCATTTCATTGAATCAATCGTAATAAGAAAGAAATTGCAAGTTAAAGACGTCTATTTACACCAATTTGCTCCGAGACATGGGCGCAGACATTGTTTAAGTCTCGTGGTCTCGCGAGACTTTTTTTCAACAATCGTGACGTCACAGACACACTTCCGTTGCGTACATACATTGAAATATAGAAGGGAATTACGTGTGTTGTGGAGAAATTGTTTGAAAAATGTTTATTATTTGAATATGATGAAAAATATTATTAAAAGATTAAACTATGATCATTTTATTGTTTTCTACTCGTGAGTGAGAGAGTCTGGAGCCCTGTCCTATGACCTTTGTATGCCAGAATGGTATCTGAATGCAACTTCTAAAACAGAATCATTCAGAACTAAGGTGTGAAAGTCCGTATGGTTCGTAATGCACGTAAGTTCATCTAAATTTCCAACAACCAAGTCACTCGATTTTCAACATATATTATCCATATTGGATGGCATCATAACACAGTTATCACACAGACAAAAGTCCTCAGCACATAAATATTCCTCCTCCCGTACGTCATTGTCTTGAAGCAGTTGCAGTTCTTCCTCAGTATATTCGGGCTCAAAGTCGTAAGGAAACTATACACTCCATTTTAAGAAATATCTCAAAAACTTTATTAAACTTCCTGCTATAGTGATCGAACCATAACTAAAGTCAATACCCCTTGTCACGCAATCATTTATGCACATTCTCACAAACATCGCTATTTTAATTGCGCAAATCATTACAATTTTTAAACAGTTTTTTAATCAAACATATAAATATATAAAAGGGGCGGTATCATGTAAGTAGAATCTAATTGCAATGACGGTAACTGTGAAATACTATAGAGACGAATCAAAGGGACACCGTGTTGTAATTATGATTAAACACACCTAATTGCTCGCAATTTAGCAAAATAATGTAAGTTATGCTAACTACTTTCTGTTATATCACAATAACATGAGCTCATTGCGATACGATACTTTTACTTATATATATTTATTTAAACAGACTTTTTCCGTAAAATAGCATAATATAGATTATTATCATATAAAACGTGGATTCAACACTTTTCTTTCATATTTATATAATGCATTTAGTATGTTTGTGGTGATGATTATACTCTACATGTCCGTTTCAGTAAACGTGCACATCAATTGTCTGTTGACATGGTGACTCGGGTCGCACGCTTCGTTTTATGGCCGTGTTTTATGGCCCGAGGTGCGATTTTAAAAGATTAAAACAAGGAAACGAGTTTTCATAAAGATTAAAGCATTTTTTAAACCCCCATCTTTAAAGTTGAGAAAAGGGACCATAGTTTGCGCTTTTTTTTTGGTCAAGGGGGTTTAAATTTTGTCAAGTTTTATATTTTAAAAATATATATAATATCCCTCAAACCAAATTGCATGGATAAATTAAAAATTTTAAAACAAAATCAAAAAAACTTTAACCAACTTTTTCCAATGCCTAAAAGGGTCTTTATTTGCAAAAAATTTGGTCAAGCATTATCAAATTTTTGTCCGTTAAATCCCCCTTGAATATCTTAGGGAAAAGAAACAAACCAACAACACAACAAGAAAACAAAACAAAGAAAAAGCTGGTTACAAAATATATGCATACAATAACATAACTCAGGAGTGACGTCGGGGGAAAAAATTTATTGGATCGAGTCAAAGGCGAGACAATTTTATTTATGTTCGAAAAAAGTCACGAAAGTCAAAACCTCCCCGAGCTACCACCCCTTTTTTATCAAATTGTTAAAGGATGCTTCCAATAAAAACAAG
>CM037784.1:63561257-63593370 GCA_021229015.1 Solen grandis
ATAGCAGTCGTGCATGCATCACCAAACTGTGGTGAATATAATAAGTGAACATTTCCCCTGAAT
This sequence comes from Solen grandis, assembly GCA_021229015.1. Taxonomy (NCBI): domain Eukaryota; kingdom Metazoa; phylum Mollusca; class Bivalvia; order Adapedonta; family Solenidae; genus Solen; species Solen grandis. The sequence continues at coordinate 63,561,321 of CM037784.1, forward strand.
GTGGCCAATAGGAGCCGTGCAGGCATCGCCAAACTGTGGTGAATAGAATAGTGAACATTTTGGAAAGGGATAAAAGTGAATTTCCCCTGAATGTGGCCAATAAGACTTACATGCATTGCCAAACTTTGGTGAATAGAAGCAGTGCATATTTCTCCTGAATGTGGCCTATATGAGTCGTTTTTTGATACTCTTATCTGTGGTCAACGCCTTCAGTAATTTTATTTTGAATTTCCTCTGTAGGTCGTGAACAGCACCATCAGTGTCGTGCGCACAACCACACCATTGTACACTAACCCCGGGGATGCAGATTATATCGCTGACTGGAAAGAGATCGCGGCTGCAGTGAAAGTAAGTTTTCCGGCGGATACAAATAAGATGTTCGGTCAGGCTAGTCATATTTTACATGTATTCTTGTATTTAAATTCTTTAAAAAAATGCGTGAATTCGCCAAAAAACAATGACTTAAGTTCTCTTGATTTTCCACCTCCCCCCGATAATTTTTTTGTTATCTTCCCCGAAAACTATGAATTATCTCCCATGAAATTATCTCCTTTTTCTACGTTAAGTAAGTTTGATATAGAATTATATAACGTTGAATTTCATAATGAGCGTTTTCCTTCAATTTCATTAGTTTATTATATATTAGGCGTAGCTAAAAAATTCTCAATTGTAAAACAAATTAAAACTATTATAAAGTTGGAAACGTAAGCAAACCTGTTTATAAATTTCAAGATTATTGGAGGTATTGTGAAGACCATATAACAAATCGGATTTAATTTACAAATTGTAAAAAGCTACTACTATTAAATATTATGCACTTGCTCCCTTTTTTTTAAAAGTAGAGACAATTCGTATGTAACCAAGAAAAACCGAAAGATCGTAAATCGCGTATATCCGATTATTGTTTCCAGATCCGCACAATAAACTTCAAAATTCCTCCGCAGTAGTTACCTATCCTGAAGGCCTAGACCACTTTTACAAATTAGAGGAAATTGTGGTCGATAAATAGAGATATGCCTACTTATGATTTAGTTGTTTTAAATCATGTTGCCAAAGCAGCATTCCTACATTGATAAGGAAGTGTTAGACTTTCATTAGAGTATTACCTCTCATGTTTAAACTGAAAAAACAAAAAAAAAACAAAAAAACACCCTGTGATATCAAGTAGTAAGATATATACAGAACCTGAAACTCCCATTTTAAGTTGGAATATTCTAAATATCCTTAAAAATTAATTATACAAGCCAATGAGAGTATTGTATTTACTCTGGCTTCTTTTGCTTACCAACATTTGATTGGTTCAAGAAGTAGGTCAAAATCAATTTTATACAGCTACGCCGAAAATAAACTGAAATCTTTTTAAAAAAAATCCGTCAATGGCAACCGATCTCTGGGCCCTTAGTTTAGCAGAAGAGTACTTAACCAACTGCTCTACGGAGGCTGTTGGTATAAAAGGCTTATGTTACTTACTTATACACTGCGAGTTTTTGTGACTTAGAGGAACGAGTTCATCAAGGTTAACTACTTTTTCTAAAGCCTCATAAGTGTTTACTTTTTTCAACTAGGTGTTTTTTATGTTTGAATTTTTCAGCTGGATGCTTATTTTTTAAATAGGTAGATTAAAATGTTATCTGCCAATTGACAATCATGCAGAAAGATATGCACCCTGAAACTCCCATTTTATAATGGAATATCCTTAAATAACTATGCAAACCAATGAAACGAGTCTTTTCCGAACTCTTCTGTTGTTAACCAAGATTTCATTGGTTCAAGAAGTAGGTAAAAATCCATTTTATGCAGATTACACCGAAAAATGTATAATTCCTATAGGTTTCAATGTTAACATAAACATGGATTATCTCCCTCAAATAAAACAAAACTTGGAAAAAAATACATTACAACATTTTTATTTTTAGATATTTTTAAAGTGACGGAGAGCCATAGAAATATCAGATATGAAAAATGGCTATTAGGGTTGGTGTAGCTGAGCTCAGTTTAACCCTGAATGCAGTTACTATACAGATTCATTGCTGATGATTGGTTTTATTTCATCTGATTGCAATATATTCATTCAAACAAATACGATTGACTTAATTAACTTGTTATGTTCTGAAGCCAATCTGACGTGTTTCGTGCTAATTTTACACAACATTCTGAATGAAACTTTGTACCTACCTTCCAGGTATATACATGTACCGATACAAATTCCGCCGCAGTAGTTACCTCCCCTTACAGTTTTAGATAACCACTGCCACAACAAGCAAAAATTAACAGAATTTAGCTAATTTTTCTTTTTTCCATTTTTTTTTTTATTTTACTGCGAGAGTCATTTCCGTAAGTATGTTTTCTTATATAAACATCAAATATCGCCTCGTGGTAAAATACTAAATCATTTTGAAAAATATTTTTGTTATTGTGACAGCAAACGGAGACGCCATTTTGTTAGTTTACCATCATCACGCGACATTTGTGACGGCAGTGAAATTTTTGCTTGCAAGGGAGATCACTGTGTGGAGTTTGGTACCGGTAATCTGATTGTCCGTATTTTTAATGAACTAACTATTTACCTCATACTGACTCCATTTGACGCACTGGGAAAGAGATCAGACCCATATCAGAGTCTCCTGTGTTTGCTTTCTATAGTCTGCTGGGTAATGAAACAATCAGTTTTTCATATGCCATTTAAAATTCAATGCACTTATATTCATCATATCATAAATCTGTACATGAATATTTATGAGGTAATGGTAAAGATCCACAGCAAAGACATATTAAACAAAATTTGACAGCTAGTCTAAATCTCACAAAAGCACTCAGCATATTGTCCAATTCTCGCAAAGTCATGTTTTCAAATATCTTCTATTCTATTGAAGATAAACCACAGCGTAAAATAGAACATTACATTACTATCAAATGATATCTTATTTATTTTAAAAAGTCAAGAAATAAAAAAAGACTTGACTTGACTATTTGAGTTTACCATCGCTTCGACAGTATTTCAGTCATATAGCGACGTCCAGCTTATTACAGGTAAAGGAAGACCCCGAATGCACGGAGGCATCCGGGTAGAACCACCGATCTACCGCAAGGCAGCTGGAAGGCTACCTCACATAAAAAACCGAATGACCCTGCTGGGATTCGAACCCACGCGTTGAGGGGCTGAGTGAGTGTTAAAGTCAGCGACTTTACCCTATCGGCCACGGAGCCCCGAAATAAAAAAGAGTTTTACGTAGAAATGGACAAACACATGCATGAAAAGGAAACCTTTCAATTTCATTTCAGGCTGTGATCGACTTGAACGTTTCATTTGCTGTTATTTTGGGATGTGTAAGCGTGATTCTGCTGTCTACCATTTTGCACTCGAAAATTCGACAGGACTCCAAACTGTGGTACTTGTTGCATTTTGTCAGTCTAGTCGCCTACACAGCCCTTTTTATCCACACTACTACCGAAATTACCACCAGGAATGGATTTTATAATTCTGGTGTCTGTTTTTATTTGACCTATTCTTTGCACTACGTCGACATGTTTAAAGGTTACAACATTGTTCTATTAAACATAGAAATATATTTTACATGTATATTGCCGCTAGAGAAATGGCAACGGAACAAGTTTTTCCGTTTTATAGTTCTCACCCTCTCTACCTGGATATTGGTGTTGCTGCTTGTAGGCCATTTGATTATCAACAACAACACAAAGAAGTACGTTTGTTACTATGTAGGAGAAACAGCAACACGTTCCATATATGTCCTACAGTCTATTATTCCTACTTGTATAATATTTATGGTCTCTGTCGTAGTTTTAGCTACTTACTGCTTGAAGCGATACCGTTTCAGCGTAAATTCTGGTGAGACGGTTTTCAGGACGACCGGAAATGAGGACGAAACCGAGTGGGCTCGTTTTGTGCTTATTCTGAACGCAGTATTCTTGTTAGAACAAGTGATTGAGATTCTGATTTACTTTGACCAGTTTGAAGCAGTAGACATAACAAAAGAACACTTTATGAAGTCAGTTGCTTTGCACCTTTTTCGAACACAAATCATATATTTTATGCCATTAACAGCTTTTCTAATCAAAGATATTCGAATTACAGTTAAGAGCAATGTAATTTATATACTAAATCGCTTACCTTTCGGACGAAAATGGTTCGGGGATGATCCGGAGAACCTTAATGTTAGTACTGGATATTCGAATCAAGAAATCTGAGTTTAACAATTCATGACACAATTTTCAATTGTTGTGTTTCAGTTTCACACACAATTATAGTACTACGTTTTCAACCCAAGTTCTCCTAGATTTAAAACCGAATAATCTCTGAATAGTGTAAATATGATCGAACAATAGTATATATCTCTACAACATAAACATACTAGAATGAAGCAAAAATGCTGAAAAATAAATGTTGTGTCAAAAATAAATACTTACAGGCTACAAATATCGCCTGTGACATGAAAACATTATAGGACTTATTTTTCTATGCTGTTGTAACTGCAATCGAATGATTTAACTTCTTTTTTTTTATCTCGTGATCACTTTACTATGCGCACGAATATAGTTTGTTTCAATGCAAAGGTGGCTCGCAAACAAATTTTTAAAAGGATATGTGCAGCGTTCAGTCATTTTAGGCTGTTACAAAAACCCATGTGAAGTCCAAAACACATCATTGTAACATACTAAAATTCACGTCAATCTATCGACCTCAGATATCTCCATGGGTTATTCCTAGCAGTAAAAAATGACCGAAACCTGTATATCTACTATCCGAAATGAGTTCGGAGCCTCTGACCTGTGCAGAAAATTTGCATAATTACTTCAATCTATAAATAGAGACTGTTGTAGATAAGGTACTGCATGAATACAAATCAAAGCTCTGATAGCACTGTGTGAACAGGAATGCCGCATTTCTTTAGTTTATCAAAGTAAATTTAATTACTGGTGGTCGACTTGCAGCTTTTCACTTGAGACACACACAACTTTAGTGCCTTCATCGCTTTGATTTTTTTGTGTGTGTTTTTAGGAATGGAATAGTTGGGAACTTATATTAGAGAATCAAGAACAATAAAGTTACCCTCTAACTCTTTACGTATCTGTGTTACTTAGTGCTAATCAATGCTGGTGTTTTTCGATGTTAAACTATTTACGATGTATATATACATATCATAAACATGTAGTCTATACAAATAAAATATTGCAACTCAGTCGTTTTCATTTGCCTTACTTTTCACACACATTTAATGGCTACAGCAGATTTATGACGGTTTCCACAATCGAGCAACTTCGCGTTTCTCCGGAATCCTACATAAGATGGATTTGTCTTGACGTCAGAGTGTCCTGTCAATAAAATATGCCGAGATCAAGGACTGGCGCCCATGCTCTTGAAGAAATATTTAATTTTTTTGTTCGGAATCATACAGCACTTAAAATAATTCAACCTATCCCCCCTCATAATCTTGGAAATCAGACTGTTCCTTTTAAAAAAGATCCCCCAAAATAAAAACAAAAAACAACCCTATATGGACGGCCCTCTTATAATATGGAAAATAGAAATGAAAATAAAGATCTCTTGAAATTTTGCTTTATTTTTTATTTGGCTTTTCGTCACTTCAAAGAAAATTAATTAAGAACAGTTTATTTGCTGAATAGAAACATATAAAGCAATTGTGACTTACGAATGATTTATGCAAAATTTTGTCATTGTCTGTGTGTTTATAGAATAACAGAATTATAGCTTAGGCCAAATAAAAAAAGTTGTGTTTTTGGAAGTTTTGCAAAAACAACAACAACAACAAAAAGAAAAAAAAAGAAACGGCTCACAAATAGGCTATTCTTAGCTCATCCAAACATATTGTGCTTTTAGTCCTCTACCAAAATTGTTACAAAAATAAAACCTTGAAAATTAAAGCCAAAATGTAAATAGCTATATATGCTCTATATAGATAAACTAAAGTTCAACTTGTTTTAACTTGTTTTGTACAACTCCTTTACCCCTCTTTCTTAAGCATTTTTGATCCTTTAAAAAATGCGGCCTACAGACGGTCGGCTAGTTTTCTTGACATATAATCAGTATGTCTGAAATTTGAATCTGGTTGTTGCTAAAGGTGAACAGTTAAAATCAGAGTGACCTGAAGTGTTTAATTAGGCAAATTGCACATTGATAAGCGTTTTAGGGCCAATGTTGTCTTTTTTTTAATATGCATTATAATCATTTTTTTCTGTAATGAAAGTAGCTACGATTTTTATTGCGTTCCTACGATAGTACAATATTTCAATCATTTGGTACTATGTCTTCTTGAGACAGATATAGTGATGCCACACTGCAGTATCACGTCGTAGACATGTGACATGATTTTACAATCAGTCATTGGTCAATTATTCCTAGAACTACCCTTATATGGTAAACGCCAAGCAAGGGAGCTATACCATTACTAATTTGTACGACTTTGTTATGTCGCGGCCAGGGATCGAATCCACGACAATCCACTCCTGAGGCGGAAGTTCTTACCATTCGGCGACCAAGTACAGTTAAACTTACTATGTGTTTTTTATGTGTATTTGTCCAAATGATATTTTTTTTAGCTTTTATCATTCTATAAAATTTTATCAAAACTTCCGGCAACTTACGTGTTAAGGCTACAAAGAAAATGACAAAAAAAAACAACAACAACAACAACAAAAAAACAAACAAATGACAATGTAAATGACTGGAATTCCCTGATATATTTGTTTTTATGAGTTATCGTCCCTGAAAACTAAAATGGTGATTTCCTTCATTTTTCTACGATGACGTTTTGATTTCTTTATGACATTTGAAACAGAATCATATGGTTTTCTATCAAATTTCCTCAATATTTTTTTTTTGATATCTAAAAGATTATTTTTCATATTTCCAAAGATTTCAGTTTTCACTTAAAAATGGATCATCTTCCCCCCCCCCAAAAAAAAACCAACAACAACAACAACAACATCTTAGGGAAACGTTTATTATTTTTAGATGTCTCAAAAATGACAAAGAGTTATAGAAAAATATAACTTCCCAGTGGCCAGTTATGAAATGTAACTGTTAGGATAGGTGTACGTTAAAGCTGAGGAACAAAACATAAAAAACACTCACGTCAATTGGGATATTTCATACAATTTAATACAAAAATGTCTATATACCACCTGATGACAAGTATATCTACTGCTGACGAGCTGAAACATGGGAGTCTTTTTCATATTTTCAACTGCGTATTTATTACTCAATAAAATAATTCTTACAATGAGCTGGTATCATATGACCATTTACAAATATAACACCATTCAGTGTCACCACGACAAGTAAAACAAATAATTAAAAAAACAAAAAAAAAACTCACGAGACAAACGTATACATTCCAATACATTATATTAATACAATCTACTTTTATCTTAAGCTTTAAAATGTATATCTGTTAAAAATTATAAATGTATTGTATAAGTTATTAACCAGATGCAATCTGCATTTCTCCACACCATGCTTGTCGAAGCCTATTTCATCTTGCAGAAGCAGCCACGCCGTAGACAAAGTTTTCATGAACTAGTTCGTTACAATAAAATATAATGTTAGTTTTATGTATATTTTTTAGTTTTTTGGACTGTCTACCAATTGTCATGGTTCTGCGAGCGCCATTTTTATCGCATATGTCGGATAGATATTCTTGTGAAATGTTTAAATAAGGAGGTCGTAATGATTTATTTGATAGACAGCCGTTTTTAAAATATACTTTTTCATCTAAAGAAGAAATGAACTGTTTATTGAGACGCCTTCCAAACGATTTAATCGCCATCATTATCACACGTAAAGATTTGCAAGTTGGAGGATTATGAGATATTTTAAACTAATTTTTAGGTATAATAACTGGAATAATTTTGGTTTTTCACTAGCTTAATCAATACGCAATCAAGTCCGTTCATGATCATCTGCTTCTTGTGTCAAATTGGTTTTCAACATAAATTTCTAACTTTTACTCAGTGACCCCGTGTTTTGAAAGAGGGTTGTTTCAAAAGCGTTTTATGAACAAATCTCAGAGAGCAGTACTGTACTCAATATCTTACATGGCATCCTTACATGTATTCAGTCTCATTTCATGATTATTACAGTAATGATGATTAGATCTTATTCACATCCACAGTAAATTAATTTCTTTTATAAAAATATTTTTTTTATGATAAAATCAATTTAAAAATAAAATATTTAGTTCTACTCCTGTAAAACTATTTGCAGTAAAACAAGTTCTAGAAATTCATTGACATTTTTATATGAAAATTATATACAAAAAATGTTGCAAAATCCTTTTTGAGAATTCTGAGTTACAAATTAAGTCAAATTGTTGATTTTCCTGATATCAAAGGCTCTGTTCCCCTCCCCATTTTTTCTGGTTTTTTTCTTTCCCTTTTTTAGGCCTTTTTTAAAATTTTAACCATGACTTTTCATCATGACTAATGACCTAATTTGACCATTCTATGCATACATGGTTTCTTGTTTCTTAATCTAGAAATATTTCCTAGTGAAAAATTAATAGGAGTTTGCTTAAAAGAACATTTATAATATCTTATTTGTTTCAGGTCCAAATCAAGATTTATGAAACAAAAAAATGGTGTAATATCACACAGCAGTGTTATATGTAGGTACGATAAGATGAAAAAAAAATGTATCACTTTCCATGGAAATTATTCTGCACAAGTATATAAAAACTTTAAATGAAATTTAAAAAATAAACAAATAACAAAGTTCTTTTTCCTTAAAAAAAATGTTTCAAGACAAGAATATTTATGGAATAAGTAGGAAAAAAACAACACAATGATTTTCATGTAAACTGCAAATATCTGCAAGCACCAGGGGCTCTCCTCTCGATAGTCACTGGTTAGTACCTTTATAAGGCACCAGTCCCCCAGCCAAAACGTATGCCCCCCCCCCATTTTCAAGCAAAATTCCCCCTATAAACAAAAATATAAGAGCTCACATAAATAACAAAATGGTCAAGTTGTAAATTGTTGTATACCATTTGATTTTCATTTCAGTTTTACCAAACAAAGATACTAGACAGGACCTATTTTGTACATTTTTACTTATACAATTACCTTAATGTACAAAAATAATGTAAATTATGAGTGGAAAAGATAAAAAAAGTCAATGACATTTTTAAGGAGTAATTCGGAATTTTATCCCATGTTAGTGAAATGCAGATCACAACCAAAATGCAGCATACAAAATCTCTCTCTCCTCTCTGGTAAACTTTCATAATTGTAATCATTGAATACGAGATATAATTTTTAGTGAGTAGTGAGTTTCGAGTTAGAAAAGGCGAGTTTCTCGTTGCAAAAAGTGAGTTTCAGTTTAAAGTGAGTTTCGAGTTGGAAAAGTGAGTTTCGAGTTGGAAAAGTGAGTTTCGAGTTGGAAAAGTGAGTTTCGAGTTGGAAAAGTGAGAAAAAAGTCGAGTTAAAAAAGTGAGTTTCGAGTTAGAAAAGTGAGTTTCGAGTCAAGAAAAAGTGAGTTTCGAGTACAGTTAAAGATATAAATGTATTCGTAATACATTAACTCCCTTGTTATGAAGATTTTGTCGCCAAACGTTTCGGGAACCAGACGTCTTTCACAGAGTAAGTATTAATCAAAATATTATTTTAACCCATTGACAATACAATTTCATTCATAAATTAATTCTTATTGTTGTTGACACAGCTTTTTTACCGACTCTATGACGAGTATGAATAAAATCAGTGCCAAAATAAGCGGTATAGATAACGAATTAAAATATTTTCCAGTAAATAAGGTTGCGGTTACGAAAATAACAGCCGGTCTCATGCGTTTAAAATAAAGGCCTATATATATTTGCATAAACAATTTTTTTACTGTCACTAAATTATGCATTCAGTATAACACTTATTATTCAATTTTTATGCGTGCGTAATTTGCAACCTGCTGTGGTTATTTTTTAGCAGAAAATGCTTACGTGATTTTATTTTTTCTTTCTGTAAATATAATTAAATCATTCTTATTGTTGAATGACTATAAAAATATACAGTTAAAAATAACATCATCTGAGAAATAACTGTCATATTGATAACTTTATTCTTTAAAACACTCAAATTAGGCAACTCGTTGTAGCTAGCACAATTCATTATCTAATGTTTTATACCAATTAATCATATATTTTGAATGAGCATGCATACACATTTAACAACAGGGAATTCCCTGTGCATTTAACAGAATGCAGTGGAATTCAGCCAAAAAAAAAAAAAAAAAGAAAAAAAAAAGATCTTTGTTTCATTCAATGTATATACAGTAAAGAACATGGAGGAATGTACATTTACAATTGCGTAGCTTGATAGTGGTAAAGTGCTTGGGCACTGGATTCGAATCACTGGCGGGCCACTATTTTTTTCACCACCTGATACACTATAAATATCTTGCGGAAAATATTGTGATCAGAAATATGATCAGAAATATAGTGAACTAAGTCATGCGAGATCCAGAGGGGGGACCGGGTGTCCAGAACCCCCCCCCCTCTCCCCGCCGAGATTTGGATATTATGCATAAAATATACATAAAAGAGGGTGGACCCCCATCCCCCATATATCCTGTGGTTTTCAGAGTTTGCTTTTCCCCTCTAGAAAAGGAGGGTGAAGAGTGAACCTCATACTTGGCTTGGCATCATAGTAACTTTTCATAGTTGGCCAACATATCTCTGTCGGACCCCCCCCCATATCAAATTGCTAGAACTGGATCCTCGCATGTAAGTTATTAATAGTTAAAAACTGGATCGCTGTTACCCATGCTTTTTTGTGATCTTTATTTTAATGCAAATGATAATGTTGATGTTTGTTTTTAGAGTGCGTGTCAGTGGAGTGTGACTGTCACAATGTCAGTGATGTTGGCATACAGACAGAGTTAACAAACAAAATACTACAATGGAACACTGGCACAATAAAATGTCCATTTCAAGAATGATACTTACTTTTACGCTCTTTCTACTTACGCTAAACAAAACCAACAATACATTCGTTTTTCGCCGGTGTGTAAACTTCGAATAGAAGGTAAAGGCATTTTAAGGGAAAATAGCAAAACAAAAGAAGAGTAATCAAGGGGGACGATACCGAAAAGTCGTAAGTGACAGGTTTATTTTTGTGCTGACAAGTGCTTATTTCTTATACCAAACCAATAAATTATGAAAAAACGGCACCATTTTAAAACGGTTTATTTCGGAGATAGGTATGCCGCATTTGAACCATTTACAGGAATTTCTGAGTGCATGTTCCGTGTTTTTTTTACAGTTACCCGGGATATATATTTTTCTAAAACGATCCGTCATGTCAGAGTAAGTCACTGCGGATATGAGCAACGATTCCCCGATTTTTTAAAAAAAATAAACTTTACCGTGAAATCAATTGAAACACACAAATGTTGTTAAATACATACACACTTTAATCCATTTCCGGTTACTGTACAGTATATACACTTAGTTGTCATCTGTTTTGACTCGAAACTCACTTTTTCAACTCGAAACTCACTTTTTTTAAAACTCAAAACTCACTTTCTTAACTCGAAACTCACTTCTTTTTTTTTTTTTTAACTCGAAACTCACTTTCTTAACTCGAAACTCACTTTTTTTAACTTCTTTAACTCGAAACTCACTTTTTTTAACCCGAAACTCACTATTTTAACTCGAAATCCCCCTTTTTAACTCGAAAAATCGAAACTCACTTTTTCAGACTCGAAACTCACTTTTCTTACTCGAAACTTACTACTAGAAAAAAAGAAATCCTCATTGAATACACATTCTGCCGATTCGAATTTTGTTACCGTGTCAATTTCATAATGACGCAATGACAGTGGCTAAAATAGACAAGAGTGTGTCAAGAACCATGGTTTAAGTAGTCGTTTTATTTTCTCAATTGTTTATCGTCTATTATGACGTCAAGTCAGGAAAAAATCATTTATAAACAAACAAAATGGCCGCCGATTGAAAGAATGACGTTGACGGACTATATTGATATCTTTAAGGTGTCGTTAAGGTGCAGGAATGTGATGCGGTGGAACTCTTACTTTTCCTTTTGACAATGATTTGTTTTACCATGCGTTAATTAGATATTAGACCGATCGAACCGTGTATAGAGTAAAATGTGTAAAACAACGTTATAACCTTCAAAATCAAATGATGTCAGATTCCGTTCGTTAATATGTTTCAATATACAGTGCAGGAAAAAAAAAACATACATACCTTTGGTCATCAAGATTCGATTGAAATTGGAGCTTCTCCGGTTCTAGACTACAATACTAAATATAAATCTATTTTACACACTGAAATATTCCTTGAATGTGAAACTTAAAATAAAAAAATGTATTTTTCATTTAATATATCTACAATACCTACCAGCAACGTTGTTGAATAACTGACGATCTGTTATACTGTTCTTTATATTTTCAGTGTGGCCATACCACGTGGTGTATGACATCATTTAAAGTCATCACATGCAGCATAATTTGCCTCGACTGCTAGAAGTATTTCATTTCTTCATCAATTCTAAGTATAGGTTATTTCATAGTTGCCTTGGTTGACTACATGATATACGAGGGCGGATCCCGAGAGAGTTTATCGTGAAGTTAAAGGCAACTATGAACTGAACTATTTAGTACATGTCATTTTTCTTCCACTAGCGACAAAACTTCACAAAAGTGTGAGTTATGTGGTTGCATAGTCCACACTTACTGATTTTTGATTGAAACTTATTGTATATACAAAACAGAATTTAGATTTGAACCGTATTTAGAAATTATCAAATAAAGACATGGAGTAAATTTCATTTATCTAGCCAAGAACTAAATATTGAGCAAGGGAGATAGAACGGAATAGATAGAAATACAAGATTATGTTCTTGTTGTAACTCATCTATGATTGAATCTGAATATCATTTCTTGAATGTTATAGATGTATAAGACTCAAATATTGAAAAAGATCAGTTAACTGACTTTTGATAAATTATACATTTAATGAAAAGTGAAAACGAAATGATAATAAAAAATGGTTCCTTAAAAAATTCATTTATACATTATAGGACTACGAATGATTACATATTGTATATGGTATAATTTTAAGATGTATAATGAATTTTTTGAATTTTGTATTGCCAAAGACAGCTGTGCAGTGGACTTAGTAAATAAACTATTTGAGTTGAGTTGAATTGATTTTTACAAAAGTATTGAACCACGTGTTATAGTCCATGGTGATTATTACCAATACCAGCATCTGATTGGACGAGAGGAAAATGCCATGTGCTAAATAGCTTAGTTCATAGTGCCTTTAACTACACCATATACTCACTCGGGCTCGTGTTGTAAAAAGCAACTATGAACTAACCTATACATGCATGCGAATCGGAAAATCGTGCACTATACAAAACCCCTAATGATTCGTTTGTCTGATGCACAGTTTTTCCTTTTGGCTTACATGCAGGAAAACATTATTAGCGACGTGCTTTACGTGATAGCAAACAAATGTTCACGATTTCGGAAGGTTTTCTCGAATGTTAGAGGAAAAACTGTACATTTGACAACATAACTATTGGGACTTATGTGTAGGACACAATTTCCCGCTACGCATGAGCTATATACCTTATAGATAGATTGATAAAGAATTAAATACTTACAACAGCTTCCCCCCCCCACCTCTGAATCAGTGCAAACAAAGCTTTTCGCGATAGCTTAAAATGACGTAATATACCACGTGGTATGGCCACACACTGAATATATTAGTAGTTTAGTGCAACCCTTAACCTGTTTCGATGCGAATCGTTTGTGGCCACTGGCGCTAGAACTGCAAAATTACCACACACTATGGAATCTTGATTAATATCAGAGATATGTGCGATTAAAAAATCTTTATTCTCCACTGTATATTGAAACATGGTAAGGAACGGAATCTGACATTACTTGATTACGAAGGTCGTAACTTTTTATAAATGTATGCTACCATCATATTCCATGCACAGTTTGATCAGTCTGATATTCAGTTGACACATGGTATATCGAATCATTGTCAAATGGCAACCTTAACGAAGTTATAACGCGAAATATTATCAGTTTTTCCATCTTCATAAGTCTGCTCCGATATCTACTTCCGTTTAGTTCGGTCGATTTTGAATTGAGCGATATGATTGGACGATGTGAAATTGACATTATCAGATTGTTGGAAATTGCTTGTGTAGATGTGTGGAAATTGTCGAAAGAACAAACAGAGGTGAGAGTGGAAGCAGATTTAAAAACATATACGTACTAGTTATCGTTTATATCTTAAATTTTATGGAATTTATCGCAAACGACTCGAAGCGGAGCGCTGCGATAAATCCATAAAATTTGAAATATGAACGATAACATATTTACAGTTTGTCACGTACGCCATACAGCTTGCATTTGACCTCGCGTTATGGAACCAACTCCCGTTTGATTGACAGATCACGTGATGGTTCAGAGTTAGTATCACTGGGCGCCTTTTATAAGGCTACATGCAAAACATGACGTAATTGCAAGCTCCGTCCATTCAGCCTAAAAATCACGAAGGCAGCACACACTCATATTTTCTCCATATTAAGACCTCACGGATCATTTTATGCAATATATTTATCAAATTTTGAACGAAATGCAAGCATCTCATTGGGCGATTAAGTCTGACAAACTGTAAAAATTGATACATTTCACGTTATTACTTCGTAAAGGTTGCTTTCTGACAATGATTCGTTACACCATGTGTTAGTTGAACACCAGACTGATCAAAACGTGCATATAATAAAATGAAAGCATACATTTATATAATATTACGGGCTCCGTAATCAAGCGATGTCAGATTCCGTTCTTTACCATGTTCACTATAAAGTATAAAGGGACAAAAATCATAATTCTGCTGTTCAAGTGCCAGTGTTTGGCAGTAAGCTTTTTTTCTGCGTGGAATGAAAAATTGAAAAATCTTTTCTAAACTAATAAATAATAAAGAAAGAATTTATCATGTTTATTAATGTGCGAGGCAGGCTTGTTTAATACCTCGTATCGCTTTGAAGGGTTTTGTCTTATATACACACAATGTTTTGAAACGTTTCAGATGTGATCAGACATAAATCTTTTTGCTTAAAAAATAAAATATACAGCGTTACAACGTGTGTGTGCGTGTGTTTACTTCCCTTACAGAAAAATCTGGTATAAACTTAAAACATGCAAAGAAAAAATACATCCTATCCTACGAAGTCAATATGGAGAGACAGGTCATTACCAACAGTTTAAGGATTCAAACTCGTTCCTTATTTCACTTTTTATGGCAATTTTGGAGGGGTATACACTGTGATATCGCGCCAAAAGCCCACAGTGTGACCGGCATCTGTTGTGCAATGGATAACAAACGTTCTACACATGGTCACACAACGCTTTAGAATCTTGGCAATCACACGTGATAATATCATAGTCACACCCGGACTGTGACATTTTTCCTGCCTGTCCATCTGTACGTGTTGCTCTGTTCTTTTTCCATTGTGGCTGTTCACTGCATGGAGCGATATTTTTTTTTCTGATGCTGGTCCCGTAAGTTATTTCGGTCACGTTGGGGTCCTGTGATAGCGTACCACGTGACACGCCAGACCCCTTCCGCCACGAGGACAGGAAGATGGTTTGCGTATTAAGCCCATGGAAACGTTTTCTGTGCCAGCAACGCCTGATCTCATTGTGGACCTGAAAGACAAGGACACCGACAGTTGCACACATACCTATAGAATTAAAGTTATTCATACATAGGTATGGCAATCGAAAAGGGATATATTTAATTTTCGCTGACATTAAATTTCGTTGATTATGTATTTATAATGGAATTACGTTCTGTGTCTTTATTCGTGGATTCATGGTCTAGGAAACATAATGTCTATAGAAAGAACATATTTCGTGGGGATTGATAATCGTGGAAAAAAACCATCGACGAAATCGAGTGACCCACGAAAATTAAATGATTTCACAGGATATTGACGATATATCGCCCACGACAACTTGGAAACAAATCTTACGATTGATTATTATCAACTTCGGGTAGGAACAGTACTTGGCGCCTAGGATGGTCATAAAAATTTCTTGACACCATTTGGCTTCAAACCAATAGATCCGGATGGCAGTCTTCATGCTTCGATTGGTAAGGTGAAGGTTAAAAACTCTAGCATATGAAGGAATTAGTATCATGCACGGATCTAGATGAGTGCATGTGTGTGTGTGTGTGTGTGTGTGTGTGGGGGGGGAATCATGAACCCATGGGATTTCCCTCCCCCAAACTGTAAAAGTATGGAAGAAGGCACGGGCATATCCCCCAATGATGTACTGTAATTTTCATAGATTGACTCGAGCCCTCTACCCCATGTTACGGTGATTTCAGAACTTCATAGCCAACATATCTCTGCTGGACAATCTCATCCCCACCCCATCGTGGTAAATGGCTGGATCTTCGCGTGAGTATTGAGCAATATTCGTAGAAGGACAGAAGGTAATCATTAGGTAATACTTTCCATCATTCTTACATCCAATTAAAGAGTTTGAAGACGCAAGATGAGAGGTACACGATGATCACGTTTTGTGTGAAAAAAAAAGAAAAAAAAAGAAAACTAAAATTTCCCTTTAAAAGGAAGGCGTGCCCTTTTATTATTAGCCGATCTAACCAAAGCATTTGTTGCTAACTACAAAGCTTGCACGAATCGAACATGTAGTTTATTTCTGACTGGTTGCTTGTTCTTTCCCACAGTTCGTGTTGTCTTTAGGTAACCCGCAAATGACGATTGCAGACACGGATAATCTCGGATATCTACAAATGCAGCATGTCCGAAATGTTGCGAGAAAGATAAGGGTTGCCATAATGGAATTACAAATCCATATGAATATATGGCTTGCGGTTTGACCTTCCACCATATACACCTGAACAAAAACAGAGCAAAATTAAATACATATTTAAGATTATCTTTTACAAATGTACGTGCATATTGCCGTTTTTCTTTAAAAGAAAAGTATAAAAAAAGTTCTATATACAATGTACGTAGCTTTCACTATAATTGAATATAAATCAAACATAAAACAAATACAGAATCCAGCGTTAGTGAACTACACAAACAGCAAAACAACGAGAACACCACCATACTTCACAAGTAAGACAGCCACATGTAATGCAGGACATGCTCATTACAGGTTTCAGTTTTTTTTACACTGTTAACATTGGCAGTGTGGTTGCAACGTCCGCCCAATGACCAGATGGTCGTGGATTCGATTCATAGCTGCTTACTAATCTCGTTAATCTCGCTTGCATATCTTGTGCACAACTGATGTGACTGGATGTGGTATCATGGCATTTGCCTACGGTGTGATATGTGTCACACTGAACTCCCTAAATGACGTACTGTGACGGTAAACAAACTAACAAACATTTGTTTTAGTTTCCATGCATTTGGTTTCCTGTTTAAAAAATCATTTTGTATATGAGGATATGTTTTGTTTATCGCGAAGTTCTTTGTAATACACTGTTAAGCGCTGACATATTAGACAGTCCACACAATATTTATGTTTCTATCATAGATTGCACGTTTTTTTTTCTCATTTTGACACATGGAAATAAAGCCAATCCCTTGATGCAATGAAATTAAAACAAAGAAAAAAGAAAAGATAAAATAAACTATGCAGTTATGTTACTAGCCGAAAAGCTTCCAATATACTACTTTACACAAAAAGTCCTTAAAATAAGTTTAAAGTGAATTATTTTTCGCCAGTTGGGAAATAAGTCTTCCAATTCATACTAAACTCTCTCGATGGCCAGTACATGTAGTTTGTGACTGAAGAGGCCATGGAAACTCCTTCCCCCAACCGGGTTCGAACCCAAAACCTTCAGATCCTCGGTCGGATACGTTACCATTGGACCTCGGAGCCCTTAACTAGCTAATTAGAACAAATAACTGCATATGCAACTTTTTGTATTTTAGTATACGAGTACTTATTTCTTAGGATTTA
Organism: Solen grandis; assembly: GCA_021229015.1. NCBI lineage: Eukaryota > Metazoa > Mollusca > Bivalvia > Adapedonta > Solenidae > Solen > Solen grandis. The sequence continues at coordinate 63,579,346 of CM037784.1, forward strand.
TCCATTTGTTCAAGCTGACACGAAAATTTGCATTCACAATAAAAAAAAACAACAAAAACACCCCCCCACAAAAAACAAAAAAACTTTCCCAATTTTTAAACATTTAACTCCATTTTTATATAAAAAAAATATTCATTGTAGGGATTCTAATATAATATACAATATAATAATTAAGTGTTGAGTGTCATATATATTGTTTTATCTGTTTCAAAATAATAACTTAATACTATGTTAACATATAATGCAAATTTACATTTAACAGTGTAACTTAACAAAATAATGTTAATAAAAAGTACAGTATAGTGCGTGCACATATACATTTCATATCTATACTGTGGAAATTCACTAAAAGGACCACCTCACTAAGTGGGACAGTTTGAAAAAGACCCAAAGGTGGCCCACTTAGCGAGGTTTTACTGTACACGTGTACATGTCAAGTACATAAAAAATGAATTTGCATCTATAAAGGGTCACATACGATGAAAAACAATTTAGGGGCCGCCTTGGCCGAGCGGTTATAGACTTGGGCTACAAATCTCTCAACCCCTCACCGCTGTGGGGTCGAATCCCGGTAGGGACTTCGGATTTTTCATGTGAGGAAGCTTTCCAGCTAGCTTGCGGTAGGTCGGTGGTTCTACCCGGGTACATCTATGTGCTCGGGGTCTTCCTCCACCTGTAATTAGCTGGACGTCGTTTTATAATTGAAATACTACCGCAGCGACGGTAAACCACAATACAATACATACGATGAATTCAACGTCCCCAATACAAGTCCCAAATACCTACCTGAATGCACAGAGAATCACAACAACAATAACAACAACATGAAATATTAGAAACAGTAAGACACAGCAAGACAATGACACTCCTATAGAAAACAAACGAAAAATATAAAACGGTGTAAATGATTAATTTTTATTCAAAGAACTGCAAAATCATTATTTCGTTGACATTATATTCCATTGGATCTCTAAAAAAATAAAGTACTTAAAAGTACACATATGAGATAGATCCCTTTCCGAAAAAAAGAATAAAAAAAGAAAAAAGAAAACGCGTGGTCTATTCAATATGGTTTTCGAGCTTTTCATAGATAAAATCAACACGAAATCAAGTATGTTTAGTCAACACAAAATGTAATGGTTTTACAGTACTTGCAATATTTCTTGGTGCAACGTATAATCTCAGAAAGGTTTAGAGTATTATGATAGAATAGAACTACTGCAAATTTCTGGTCACACGTTTCATATCAGTGACGACAAATCAAATTTAATAGTAATGAATTATATACAGTAAAACCTCATATAAAGATCACATCAATATAAAGACCACCTCAATATAAAGACCACTATTTTCACGTCCTTTCTTCCATATTTCCTGTTAATTGAAACTCGATTATCAGACCACCTCATTATTCAGACCAGTTGACAGCAGTCCCAAGGGTGGTCTTTTTATTGAGATTTTACTGTATGTTTATCTTTTGAAAAACTTAAAAAATATTCATTTAACTGACAAAATTTAATTTCGAAATGTAATCTGAAAAAATGCACTTGGTCCACAGATGCCCGAAGTCTTACTGCATATTTAAAATATGGTTGTGAAAAAGGTGATCACATTGCTAAATTATTTCATCTAAGATAAGAATTCATATCTTTCGCCCATTAATGACAAAACTGTTTTAGTAGGTGTTGACAACTTCCAGGCAAATTCCAACTATGAGTGAAAAATTTGTTTTCAATGAGGCGAAAATTCTAAATTAAACCCCACAGAAAGACGCGGATAAATCACTATTAATAAAAAAATAGTTTTGTGTTTGTGATGGTTTAATTACAAACATTTGATGATTTAATTACATAAGAAATGAGAGTCGGAGTTGCCCGAAGGACTTCACGGTCCAATTATTGGCCTGTCAAGTACGTCAAAATTACACAATTTTGTACTCAGGAAAAAAAAACAAAAAAAAAAACTCCAAAAACCTCCAAACTTATCTATAGTATCATTTAGACATCTATGCGTTAATAAACAAAACAATCTATAAATATAACTACAATGCAATTTATGTAAGCACTATTTTCGACATTGTATAATACATAATAATTATCATTTTGATATAATAATTCGCCCCGTGACAGCTTCTGCTGAACTGTTCAATTTCCAAAAACAGAAATCCAAACTGTGAAAAAGCTCACTGTTATATAAACCCATGACCTTAGAGAAGTACATTACTTGTACCAAAGTTCGTGTTTAATTGCTCGAGAAAGAGAGCGTATACGAGAAGGCCTACGCACAAAGGACTCACTACTTGGTACGATAATGACCTTTTATATACATTGTAATGTGTGTTCATAATAAAAGCTAAGTGGGTGCAGAGAGGTGGCTAAATTGCAAGCTTCCAATAGACAATTCTTCCCGAAACCGATATCATATCACATCTTTGTAATATTAGTCTGACACAGCTTCTGAATTGTTCACATGTCGACCCCACTTACCCCAAAAATAATTATGATCCAAACAAGAAAGAGAGGACCCCCCCCCCACAAAAAAAAAAATCAAAAAAAAATCCGACAAACGTACTGGCAAAGTGAACATAAAAATGCAGGAATCGTTTCCAGGTTGAAGAAAGAGTGCCCATTTACATCCCAGATATATCCTAAATATTGAGATACTCGTACATAAGGAAGCATTTACGTGTAAATATTTACACCAGTCGGTGTCTTATGATCAAAGCTCCAATGCAACGAGAGACTGTCGGCAGGATGCACATAAGCGATATTCCAGCGGGAGTTTAACTCGGTAGAGGTAAAAGTCATTTGACGTCCAAAAAACTTAAAACGTTTTTTTTTTCTGCAATCTCGTCTACGTTCTCTCAGTGCCTTGAGCGCTTTGATTTGTTTAAAAGTGATCCGGAGATTGAGGCTTATGACCCTGATTCCCTTCATAAATTGCATACTGAAGGAGATCGTGACCTTACTTCAGTACAAGTAAATCGCAGACACGCTGCTGCCAGTCTAAAATAATAATAACAATAAAAATAATGCCGAGAAACGTGAAACTCTCAGTAATAATTTAAAGTTCCAACTGCATGCCAGTGTCTTTATGTAACGTATGACCAGGAAGGAGAGTTAAGAACTACCTGCGCACCACGCTAGATGGCGGCGGAATGGACAATCGCTCATATATCCATGCTCTTATGCAAATATTTACCTCCTCGTTCAGGAAACAGAACAACAAAGCGAGGACGAAACCCTGCAGCGAAAGAATAAAAGCATTTATTATAATTAAATCATATCCGTAACTTTGAAACCTCAATTTTTGTTATATAGTTACGTATACGTTATCAAGTCCATCTTCGGACACCCCACGGTCAATTCATTACATTACTCTTCATTATGAATTGAGAGTAGTGCAATCACCGGCCCTGGGTCATCCGATGATGCATCAAATCATGAACTGAACATAAGAAGAAGTTGAGAATTCATATTTGGAAAACACAGGTTCGATTCCCGGTCCAAGCAATAGAAATCTAGATATCATGATTCGAGACCCCGTATTGTTACTTGTCCCTTTTAACGAGACCCTTTAGTTGACCTGTGGTTTTGTCCTGGGGATTTCCTTGCATCTATAATAATCTGAACGACGCTATAAATGACTGAAATACTGTCGCATCGACGCAACATACACGTATTTCCTTGTGGTCAAGATCCTTACTTGTTATCACAGAGAAAGGGTAATGTGACAGATGTGGTATTATGCTTTCTTCAACGTTACTCAGCATTCGGGAAGTGACATATCTATCTCTTGATAACAGTTCCACAATGACTGAAGTAGTGGTAGATGGACTGGCCCCGATGGCCGATTGGATAGAACTTCCGCTCTGGACCCGCAAGTTCGTTGGTTCGATCCTTGGCCGCCAGAGTCGTACTGTTATTGTTCAATTGCTTGGCGCTCAGGGTAGTTCCAGGACTGGTTTTCATGGTGTCAGGATAATGAGACTTTGTCTGTCTGTGTGACAGCACAATATATGTCTCAACAATGAATGGAATACTGTCGTTTAACAAACAATTAAATATTGGCAGATGGACGTTAAAAATGTATTTATTCAACATACAAAAAAAAAAAAAAAAAAAAAAAAAAAAAGAAAAGAAAAAAATGAAAAAAAGAAAGGAAATGATTATACATATACAGGCACCTTTACCCGTTCAAAATTTCAAAATTAAAATACATGTACATAAAATTTTCAAAATAACATGGTTAAAAATAAAAATTATATACGCATGTATTCTTTTTTAATATTTTATCAAATAAAGAATGAACAAAAGGACATACACAAAAAGGTATTTTATCAATTTTGTGTTACAGGTATTTTGATAAATTGTTGGGTAATCAGGATGTGATTTTATCTCAGTAATTCAAAATCGGCATTCCAACAAAGTTTTGCATGAAAATCCTCATTACATTTGCATTTGAATCTAATTTTTAATGAATGGGTTAATTTCAAGTTGCTTTAAAATTCATCTCGCCTGAAATTAATGCAAATAATGGTCCCTTACTGCCTCAGAAAACATGATTTTTTTAATAAAAAATAGGCAAATTGGAGTTTAATTTTTTGATCTCATAACGTCTCTAATTCATATAATTATTTAGATCGAACGGTAATCCTACTGAACCTGAGATGAATAGATTACCAATTTTCATTTTAATTTGTTAAGATAATATTTTTAACACTAAATGAATTATTCTAAAATCGAAAAATATGAATTTTCAGTAGGGCACACGTAGCTTTATAAGCGTGTTACATCACTTTGCCTCATTCGGAATACCTTGACAATTTCTTCGAAATAAGCAAATTTTCTTAGAAATGGTCGAGGTGTTCGGAATGCACTCAGCCTCAAAACGTTCTGAGTTCGAATCGATAGTTATTCAGATTTTATTCAGCTCGGAGGTAAACTTCTGGGTGTACCTATGCACTCGTGATCTCCCGTGGGTTAAAAGCAGATATGTTGACTGAAATACGGTCGCAGCGACTGCAATTCCCACATAAAGACAACAGTTTCCGATCTTAAAAATCATCAGATATGTTTTGCAAACCATGCAATTTCATTTTCCCGGCAACTGCCAAGCCGTTTAAAAATTTAATAATCGCAATATCGCTGACCAATTTCGCAGCGTAAAAATCTGAATCATCCCGAAATGTACTTCGTTTGTGGTTCAGGATGTTGTCATTTTGTCGGATTCGTAAATATTTCATCAAACAAATAAACAGATATACGGAGACAAGTTTCAAGCCTTTTTGTAGATTTCGATGGAGAAATATATATTATATTGATTCCGTATGTAAATTCCATAGATTTATTCGAATGATTTGAAAAAAAAACGAGTTAAAACGAGTCGACCCCCGAAATGGTGAACAGTGGGATTTTTTTAATCATACAGGAGCAAGTCCCTGTGGTAAAATTGTACAATTCACGAGTGTGTATAGAAAAACCATCAATCAATATTATTCCTTATTTTTGACCAATCGTTCTATTAGTTTAATGTGACGTCATCCGGTCCATATAATATTTAAAAATATAACCCATCTTGTCTTCGAGTATTTTTTTTTATCTCACACGTGTGTAATATCAACAATTAGTTCTATGAAGTGTCACAATATAGAGTGAATGTTTAAAGATATCATAAGATCAAACATAAAGCCGGATGGTTTCAGTAAATTCTACTTTCTGATTCGTCTCATATTTTATTTTTGATATAAAAAACACTCGTAAGATCCTCTATATATTGACCGGCACTACGGGCATGCACCGAATGAAGTCATCGCTAATCAATTTTCACGACGTGTAGAATTCACACGCCTTCATATTTATCCAAATTAACGATCAAATAAGATAAATATTTGATAACAAATAATACGCGGCTTTTCGGGCGACATGCCATGTATTAATTCTTAATGATATATATCATTGCATTTTGTTTTATACGTTACGGTCCCATATTTTTCTCTCTAGTTTTTGTATTGGAGTTAACAGTATGACTGTGAGAGTAGTTTACAGTATGACTGTGAGAGTAGTTTACAGTATGCCTGTGAGAGTAGTTTACAGTATGCCCGTGAGCGTAGTTTACAGTATGTCTGTGAGAGTAGTTTACAGTATGTCTGTGAGAGTAGTTTACAGTATGCCCGTGAGAGTAGTTTACAGTATGCCCGTGAGCGTAGTTTACAGTATGCCCGTGAGCGTAGTTTACAGTATGACTGTGAGAGTAGTTTACGGTATGTCTGTGAGAGTAGTTTACAGTAAGGCTGTGAGAGTAGTTTACAGTATGTCTGTGAGAGTAGTTTACAGTATGCCCGTGAGCGTAGTTTACAGTATGTCTGTGAGAGTAGTTTACAGTATGTCTGTGAGAGTAGTTTACAGTAAGGCTGTGAGGGAAGTGTACAGTATGGCTGTGAGGGTAGTTTACAGTATGGCTGTGAGAGTAGTTTACAGTAAGGCTGTGAGGGTAGTGTACTGTATGACTGTGAGAGTAGTTTACAGAAAGGCTTTGAGGGTAGTGTACAGTATGGCTGTGAGGGTAGTTTAAAGAAAGGCTGTGATGGTAGTTTACAGTATGGCTGTGAGGGTAGTTTATAGTAAGGCTGTGAGAGTAGTGTACAGTATGGCTGTGAGAGTAGTTTACAGTAAGGCTGTAAGAGTAGTTTACAGTATGGCCATGAGAGTAGTTTACAGTATGGCCATTAGAGTAGTTTACAGTAAGGCTGTAAGAGTAGTTTACAGTATGACTGTGAGAGTAGTTTACAGTATGGCCATGAGAGTAGTTTACAGTATGGCCATTAGAGTAGTTAACAGTAAGGCTGTGAGGGTAGTGTACAGTATGGCTGTGAGAGTAGTTTACAGTAAGGCTGTGAGGGTAGTGTACAGTATGGCTGTGAGGGTAGTTTACAGTATGCCCGTGAGCATAGTTTACAGAATGCCCGTGAGCGTAGTTTACAGTATGGCTGTGAGAGTAGTTTACAGTAAGGCTGTGAGGGTAGTGTACAGTATGGCTGTGAGAGTAGTTTACAGTAAGGCTGTAAGAGTAGTTTATAGTATGGCTGTGAGGGTAGTTACAGTATCGCTGTGAGGGTAGTGTACAGTATGGCTGTGAGGGTAGTTAACAGTAAGGCTATAAGAGTAGTTTATAGTATGGCTGTGAGGGTAGTTTACAGTATCGCTGTCAGGGTAGTGTACAGTATGGCTGTGAGGGTAGTTTACAGTAAGGCTGTGAGGGTAGTGTACAGTATGGCTGTGAGAGTAGTTTACAGTATGGCTGTGAGAGTAGTTTACAGTATGGCTGTGAGAGTAGTTTACAGTAAGGCTGTAAGAGTAGTTTACAGTATGGCTATGAGAGTAGTTTACAGTAAGGCTGTGAGGGTAGTTTATGGTATGGCTGTGAGAGTAGTTTATAGAAAGGCTGTGAGAGTAGTTTACAGTATGGCTTTGAGATTAGTTTACAGTATGGCCGTGAGAGTAGTTTACAGTAAGGCTGTGAGAGTAGTTTACAGTATGGCCGTGAGAGTAGTTTACAGTAAGGCTGTGAAAGTAGTGTACAGTATGGCCGTTAGAGTAGTTTACAGTAAGGCTGTGAGGGTAGTGTGCAGTATGGATGTGAGAGTAGTTTACAGTAAGGCTATGAAGTAGTGTACAGTTTGGCCGTGAGAGTAGTTTACAGTATGGCTGTGAGAGTAGTTTACGTTACAGGGGTGTCCTGTATTTAACGACCAGTTTCAATATCACCAAATTAGCATTTTGTTTTATGATTAACCTTCATTTAGCGATCACCTGTGTTAAGCGGTCACTTTCTTTTGTTCCACTGATTGACCGCTTAAGACAGGTTTAACTGTATACCTGAATGGAGTTGTAGAACATTTCTATATATAGGTACACGACGTCTGCCTGTTTGCTGATCCCGTGAGGGAACACTACTGTTGCGATGTATATCACGCCAAACAAAGGGATCAGCACCAACGCAAACTTGGCAATTTTCCTGTAAATATAATAGTAACAAATGTAAGGAAAATCTATTAATTCTTCTTCTTCTCACTTCTAATAACTAGTAGCAAATACAGCAACATAACAATAGCAAGTTTCAAGGGCTTCGAGGTCCAGTATTAAAATTCCCGACTGCGGATCCGAAGGCGTTGGGTTCGAACCCAGTTTAGGGCAAGACATTTTCATTACCTTCACAGGGGCAAAGTACTGGTCCAACCCAGGAATCGTCGAGAAGGACATTATAAGCTGTAAGAACTTGTTTTCCAATCGGCGTTAAATAATTAAGTTTAACGTAATAACGAGTTTATTTATAATCAAATAAAGTAACTCTTTACCAATATTTCAGCATATATTGCTTTACAATCGTATACAATGTCTATTTTTTTCTTTAATATAGGCAATATTTGGCGAAGTAATAGTTTATTAAACTAAATTGACTTCATCCAACTTCTATTCAGCATCAGCATTTCCTTCTAACTCATCTACTTCCTTTTTTTACCTCCTTTATCATTTGATTGACATTCTAATTTTAACAGATTTTAAATTAGTAATGATGATACTTTTATACCCTGACATTGATAAAAACATTAAGCGATGTTTCCTTACTTTGGCAACTCCTTTTCATAGTATGATATTAAATAAAATTCAGATACTTTTCGCGCACCATGGGTGTGATTCACTAAACTCGTACGAAAGAGTTTTATCCTTGCTATAGGTAGATGGTTCTTCACTGTATTATCTTATTTCACTCCTCACAGTGATCTCCCATGCAAAAAAAGAAAAAAAAAATCACTGCCGTCACAAATGTCACGTGATGTTGGTAAACTAACAAAATTGCGTCTCCGTCTGCTGTTACAACAACAACAAAAAGAAATAAAAATGATTTTTTTTTTTACCACGAGACGATATCTTATGTTTATTAAAGAAAACATACTTAGGGAAGTTACACTCGCAGTATTTTCTTTTTGGAAAAAAAGAAAAAATAGCTAAATTCTGTTAATTTTTACTTGTGGTGTCAGTGGTTATCTACAACTGTAAGGGGAGGTAACTACTGCGTAGAGTTAGATTTCTTATCTGCAGAATAACCATATAACCATATTAGAAAATGGTGACATTTTTTATCATACAATGAAAAATTTAATCACTTGTAAAAAACAACAAGATACGACTTTGTAACTGTAGAATCTGCAGATTGATATTTTTTGTGCTAAGTTAGTGAAACGGGCCCCTAAATTTCAGATATGTTAGGCTTACATACTCGTATGGTAACAGGTTAACCGTGGCAAAATATTTTTGATCCCCCTTTTATTGATATTGGTCATGTGTTTTGGTGGGCCAGCATGATTTATACATACTCCTTAAGTATCACTGCCAGAATCTGATCAAACAATTTCCGTTCAGCATTCCTTGAGAATATTTTTTTATTATTAGCCCACAAGAAATAGGAGTTAGCTTTTGTCGATTAAAGTAATGTACAAATGTGGAACTTATCCGTACAGAAATCTTGACAAAAACTTTTTTGTGTGTGTGTGGGGGGGGGGGGGGGGGGTTAGCCAATCAGATCTGGCTTTATCATTAATGTTTTCTTTTCGCTGATATGGTGAAAAAAATGTACAGACTTAATAGGGAATGTTGCTAGAGTAATTTCTATCAACTGTTCAGATTTCATTCAATTGAAAGAAAAATATAAAATTTATTATATTTAGATAAAGAGATGATGCTTACATTAAATATATTATGAATCATTAAATGGTATATACACTCAAAAATGTTTCATTGTGCGACAATAGTTAAGGCATTTATGTTATAGGGAATTGGAAAAAAAAACAACAACAACAAAACAACAGAAAAAAAAACAATTAAAACATCATATATGTACAAACGGGCAAACTACCTCGAACACCCCGCCCAATATTCAAGGGCAGGGCTTAGTCATTTCGTGATGTAAACACCACACTGGACTAAAATAATAGACTGAATCTGCACGAAGAAATCGTGTTTGAACTCGAAACAGTAAAGTATTAAAAAAAGTTATATAGTCGTGCCAATCGCCCAAACCTTATTTTTTTATACCTACTTTAAACTTTTTTTTCTAGCATACTGGTTATCACAGTTGCGAAACGTTTGTTTTTTTTTGTCACATGAGGGAAAAAAGAAAAAAATGGGAGATGTAAGGGAAACACAAATTTTTGCCCTTATGTTTATTTACATTTAATTGTGTATAACCAGATAAAACACTGTCAATCAAAAGACAGGTGGCTCAAACTCAAAGATGCCCGGCCAAAGGCAAAGCTGTATGACGTACGCGACAAGCTGTAAACATGTTATCGTTTATGTTCAAAATTTAATGAATTTAGCGGAGCGCTCCGCTTCGCGTCGCTTGCGATAAATTTCATAAAAACAACAACAACAAACACTGTTTCAAATATAATGGCGTATACGTACCGTAGATGCTGAGAGCTGCCCTTGGGGTGTCTATGTGATTTTACTCGAACACATAATACACGAACTATGTCTATGAAAAATATGAAATTTATCTGGAAAAGAAATAAATGATAAAATTTAAATAAGAAATGATAAAACAGACATATTCGTAATAAGCCAAAATATACAAACGGCATGTCAAGCACCTTACGGCGATGAACAGAGATTCTCCAGACGAAAGTAAGTAAGAGTATTGATTTACATAAAACCATCTTTTCATATCAATTTCTGCGTTCCATCGACTTAAAGCTTAAACCTAATTGTGTTTGTTTGAAAATTAGGTGGAATTTCCGGCGTTTGTATGAAAATAGCAATTTCAATGACAACTCGATGAACTGCAGAAAATGACTTTCATTCCTTATACAAAACTGTATAATCGGAAACCCACGACTGCCTATCACTTTTCACCATATCTGTAATTCATGGTAGTCTTGCCTACCGCTTCCTGGTTCTGAATATTGATTATAACCATAGTGATTATTCAAAGCAAAGACATATAAAACAAAGATTGGCAACAAGTTTAAGTCTCACAAAAGCACATAGCAAATTATCAAAAATTCTCGCAAAGGCACGTTTTCAAGTATCTCCTTTTACATATTTGAAGATATGTGAAAGTAAATTGTTTCTCGCGATACATCACATTACCATCAAAATGATACAGTATGTATTGAAATGAGCCAAAAATAACGAGAATATCTTAAAAAAAAGATATTCGGCGTAGTTAAATAATTGCCAATTGAAACATGTAAAACAGCTTAAAACTATTAAAAAGTTGGAAACGTTAGCAAAACTGTTTATAAGTACAAATATTATAGAAGGTATTGTGAAGACTATATAACCAAATATCTAATGATCTGCTCTGTGCCTAAACAATATTTTGTACTGGCTTTTACAGTAGTCTCCTATCTCTGTTTAATATGTCTTTGTTCAAGGTATTGCTAGTACAATTTAGTTCTTATCCCCGGCCGCAACATACCAAAGTCGCAAAAAATGGTACTGTTATAACTCCCTTGTTTGGCGCTCAGTATATAAGAGCAGTTGCGGACTGGTTGGCCTGGTGTCAGGATAATGTAACTGAATGTGGTATCATGCCACATGTCTACGGCGTAATACTGCAGTGTGGCATGTATTATATCTGTCTAAAGTAGACATCGTCTCCAAATGACTAAAATACTGTCGGCGGGACGTTAAACCCAACAAACAAACAAACAAACAAACAATTTAGTTCTCTTCAGTTGCGAAAATCTAAATCGGTTTAATCAGGTAGATAATATAATCTAGTTATATTTGCATTTTCTTAAACTGTTGCTTGCTAACCGAAAATAGAAATCCAGGCATGACGTTATTGAAAGATCGCTGTAGGAATATCAGTTTTCATTGGTTCAAATATTCCCACTATATCTCGAGGCAAGAAATTGGAGAGCTCTTTTTACATGATTGATGTAACTGTAAACTAATAACCCCTCGGGTGATATATGGAGAGTAACGGAAGATCTGTCGTGGGTTTCCGACGATGACAAAACTGATGTTGGAGGGAAATGATCAGTATTAATTCTATTAAAATTTACTTTAAAATTGAATTATGAACTGGCACACTCATTTAAATTTACAATGCCAATTTGTTGAAATGATCGAAAACCACATTATCTATTTAAAAAAAGTATCCTGACATACTTGACTATCTAACTACATGTGTATAAGAATGTATGAATCACAAATTTCAAGTGTTATATCCTAATACATGTGCCAGCTTATACCTGAAACGTATTGCTTCTGTTGAAACTTATAGTGCCACATATAATTCAAGCGATCTTGATTATGCCTCTTTCGAAACGAAAATTCATCAATAATTTGTTCTCTTTCCCTCTTGCGCTTTGAAATGTATGATTATTTACTGTAATATTGATGTTACACATGCACACGTTTTCCTGTATGAATGTTTTGTGAAAATTATACCATTTGAAACAAGCAATGGCATATATTGACGATACTGTCAAAGAAAACCCTGAAACTGAGTATTAGACAGTTACGAGGACAGCCCTAGATTGGATGTAGAATTTATGGCTAATTACAATAGATGATATCACTTTGACTTCAAAATATAGTGCAAATTACTACATCAAATAACTTAACTTCAAATTTAGTGCAAATTACTGCAGAATTACCCAATTTCAAAATATTGGTGCACATTACTACAGCAACTAACTTCTAGTAGAAGCAACCCAACTTCAACTATTGGTGTTAATTACTACAGCAAATAACTACTAGTAGAAGCAACCCAACTTCAAATATTGGTGCACATTACTACAGCAACTAACTACTAGTAGAAGCAACCCAACTTCAAATATTGGTGCACATTACTACAGCAAATAACTACTAGTAGAAGCAACCCAACTTCAAATATTGGTGCACATTACTACAGCAAATAACTACTAGTAGAAGCAACCCAACTTCAAATATTGGTGCACATTACTACAGCAGAAGCAACCTAACTTCAAACTATTGGTGCAAATTACTACAGCATATAACTACAAATAGAAGCAACCCAACTTCAACTGTTGGTGCACATTACTACAGCAGAAGCAACCCAATTTCAAACTATTGGTGCAAATTACTACAACATATAACTACAAATAGAAGCAACCCAACTTCAAATATTAGTACAAATTACTGGGAAGATCAGTCAATGCCAAAGTACTACACATAGAAACAATATAATTTCAAATATTAGTGAAGAAAGCTACAGACAGATGCACCATAAATTCAATATTGGGAAGAAACAATCAAACTACAAACATTTCACTCCGATATGAAACGGAAATCTTCGTAAATCATCGAGCACTTCCCGAAAATAATCTACATGCAATTCCACATTGCTCAATGGAAATAAATATACATTTGAATTTTTTCCCCAGTGTCTGATTGGTCAATTCAAATCAGCGAAGTATTCCGGACATTGCCGATCCTTTGGTGAAATGATCTATACGTACTAATTCACTAAGCAGGAGCACCCCATTCCAAACTTTAATGAAAATCACTACCAGTAACTATATCAAAAGCACTGTGGATGCAAATTTTAGTGCAAGGGACAACACATAATATCTAATCCCTAATTTGCAAATGTCTCCTATATATGACATAAAATACATGATTTTAATTTTGGTCTAGAACCCCAGTTAAAGGTTTTCAGACCTGTCATTTTCTCAATAGCATGGCTATACATTTGTTTTCATATGGCTCTCTCAAATTGTCATTTGGACGAAAGTTAATATAAAAATGGGACCCATGGCTCCTTTGTGTGACCCAGGCATATTTAAACTCAGTTCAACCTTTGTAGTGTTGATGAATGTGGACTGATGGCTGATCTATCATACCTCATGCATTGAGACGTGTTTTGACGTCTTTGACGCCTTGGCAGACAGCAGACCCTGGATTGAGCTGTCTGTTTAGAGTCATCTCTGTTTGCTCATACAATATTGTAGATCATATGCTACACTATCTGCGTTGCAAATAAAAAAAA
>CM037784.1:63593470-63643470 GCA_021229015.1 Solen grandis
GAAGAAACATACCGGTAGTTGTTCTAAGAAATTGGAGGTTAATTTAAAGGTTCCAGAACTCTATCATTATGCATAAATTATGGGCACACAAATGTAGACTATATACATGTGTATATATTCAGTCATACAAGCATTGCGTTTTCAAAGGGAGGTAATAACTATTGGCCTGTTTGAAACTTAATTATTTATTGCATAAGAAAAATTAAAGAGTAATATAATTTTTTATTTTTTTTTACTTTTATCTAAATATAAAAGCACACTCAGGACAACAATTTTGGGACCATAATTATAAAGGTTCATGTCATTTAGCATGGACCCTAACATGTTATTTTATGGAACGCCAAATCTACATAAACTCAAATATTTGAAGCTCTCTTCAAATATTTTGAGATATCTTCAAATGAAATATTGATATCAACATATCGTTTAAAGATATCAACAAATGATTTGGAGAGATCATTTGTTGATATCTTCAAATCAATAATGGATAGGTATTCATTTCATTTAATTCTAGATCTCTTCAAATCATTTGTTGATATCTTCAAATGATTTGTTGATATCAAAAATTCATTTGAAGATATCTTCGAATATTTGAGTTTATGTAGATTTGAGTATCTTTTCAAATATATAGAGATAATTTTTGGTATAACAATTCATTTTTTGATATTTAAATAATTATGGATAAGACTCATTTAATTTAGATAACTTCAAATCATTTAATTCAGGGACTCTTGCATAGACATGTGCACATGTAAGTATTAACATTAATTTCATAATTATGACATTGATATGCATTCAGTATTCACTTTTACATGGAAAGACGGCTTGCATGTTGCGTCATGTCCGTTTTAGTATTTTATGATCAACACAGCAGCTGAACTATGTATTACGGGTTTCCGCTGAATGCCGCTTTTCTACGGTATCTCCCGGAATGTCCGGAGATAGTCGGAGTTTTCCGTCAAATATTAGAGTAGAGTAACGTCCCTTGGCGGAAGTAAGCCTTTGCCTCACAACAGTATCAACAAAAAGTAGACGATGAAAAGTTGATGAAATTGGAAATTTAATACACAAATAAGTGATATCAACATGGCATCAAAGGATAGCTACAGGGTAAGAAAATATATTTTGATAAATTTTACGTGCCATTCTTTAATAAGAATCATTTTCGTAATTGCCACGCAGGTGCCCATTTAATTGAATGACATTTAAAATGACACCTACTGAACTAGACAGAAAAGTGATTTTTACTGTGAAGCTTTACATTAGCTGTCTGTTGTTGTCTGATTTATATTTCAAATGTTGATATTGTTTTTATGAAATTGCGCTGTGCTGATACCACAAATCATTTGATCTTTTCTCTTCTCGTTATGTGTTGTCAAAGAAAACTGGATTGGCCCAATTAGCAAAACTCAATTTTCTGTTTGAATGATTTATAACAGCAGTTTGACGTAAACAAATATTAATATAGCAGCATCTCAAATCTGTTCTTTTATTTTCCATTTAGACATTTGTGATAAAAATGAATTAAATATTTCAGTTTACATACCAGCAGGTTTAAACTAGGGAAAAATGCAGAACTATTTATTTGCTGACATTTTCTAAAGTCTAAGCTTTCCAAAAATATATCACTAATGTAAAGTTTAATGGAGACTTTTCTTATGTGCAATAGAATAATGAATAATAAACATGCACCTGTCACAGAATGCATTCTATCTAAGGATTTATTTAAGTGACTTATCTGTGGTAACTGCTTGTTAAGGTATATATTTACTTAAGTTATATATATGTTTAATTTCTCTTAACATTGGATTGAATAAATTCAGTTAATCCTCACTTAATAAGTAGAGATAACCCTTTACAGTATTATTAAAAAAGTTAATACATATAAAAAAAATTAGTAATTGCTTGTTTAGAATCCATTTATTATTATTTACATAATTTTTCTATCATTTTGTTAAAAACATTACTACAGAAAATAACTTTCTCTAAGCTTTTTTAAACTCATATGTTAGGGTGTATGGCTGAGACTTGACTAATAGGTATAAACAAGTGCATATGTACTGTCTTTTGCCTGTCTAGTCAATGGCAATTTCAGAATTGGCCTATAGGTAGTGGCTCATTCTATTCTATTCTACATTGTTTCCATGTAAATGGGAGGTCCAGGGCCTTGGTCTGTCTGAGCAAATCTTAACCTTGTGGCAGAATTAAAATATCATACTTTCTTCTGGTTTCAGCCCTTGTTCTAGTTTCGTGACCCTATAAAAGATTCGATATACTGCATGTGCCTTTCTCGGAAATATACGGAAATGTGAGATAGTTGTGTCGTCTGTTTAGAAAACAAATTTTAATGCAAATGTTAATAATTATGCAGGTTAAAAAAGAAAAAACTGAATGAATATCAAAATCAATCCAATTTTTTAAGCATTAGGTTGTTCATTTTTTTATTTTTCAATGATTTGACATTATTTTTTGTTTTAAATCAAGTATTATCTGCATTTCTGGTTTAAATCCAAATTGTAAACAATGGTGGCCATTTTGTTTTGCATGCAAAGTAGAAAAACCCAAGTAATGTCAAGGGAAATGAATTGAGGAGAAACTGCAGGACATGAAAAAATAGCATTACATAGCTTTTACAGGTCTGTTATAAAAAGTACTGAATTATATTTTCATCGAAATTTTCAATGTTGTTCACGTATTTTGAGTTTGTTTTTGGTTTCATTTCATGATTTGTTAAAAGGCGTTAAAATCCAAATATGTATTATTAGCATGAAAATTTAACTTTAGGGTCACAAAACTAGGACAAACCATGTATATATATGAATTTTTTATGGTTTCATACATAATCAGAACATTGTCATTATTATATAATTAGAAAAAGAAAATCTGATCATATTTTTTAAATAAATATACAGGAAGATGAAGAGGATATTAACATTGAAGAAACTGAAAAACAGGTGGAGGTAAATTGTCGTATAACATATTTTTATTATCCTACAGCACATGTATACTTTTAGCCTTAGCAGTTGTTGTGCAGTGATATCCATGAAAAAAAAATAAAGCATGCATTACTTTTTGCATAATTATCACAGCTGGTTGCAATTTATATGCTAAATTTGTATTTATTCACATAAATCTGATATGACTTTTATTCACATAAAATTGCAGCTTTTTTCCCTCATTATGAACTCACTTCTGCCAGTGGTCTGTTCACACATATCACAAATTGTTTGAAAATTATGTCCCCTTTCAAAGAAGATGGGGTATATTGCTTTGCACATGTTGGTCAGTTTGTTGCTAGACCAAACCTTGTTCAAGTGAACCTTGAGTCTCAAACTTGGTATGGTTGTTGCCTATGACTATAAGCAGAAAAACTAGTGATTTTGGGGTTAGTACCTCAAAGGTCACAAGGTCACATGTCAAGGTTAAGCTTTCTTGTCTGAGTGATAACTTCAGTTCTAAGTAACCCTTTGGTCTCAGTCTTGGTATGGTTGTTGATTTTGAATAGCAGAAGAACCCTATCAATCTTGGGGTCAAAGGTTAAGGTCACAAGGTCATATGTCAAACATTAACATAGAGATGTAATACACATGTTTGAGTTACTGACAATGTTGCTTTTGTTTTGAATCTCATACACTTAATGTAAACCATACCTATATTATTTGTTTTTTAACCAAGATAGGCTCATGCTAAATTTGTCACATGCCAATAAAATTTTATAAAGTCAAATGATATACATGTACAAATAATACTTTTTATATAGTTATCATGTCATATAAGGGAAGCATACACATGTTTTACAAACATCTATTGTTTTTAATACTATTGTCTCCATACTACATATGTTGTTTTTTTTCTGTTGTTTTCATTATTTTCTGTATACTATTTATGTTGTTGTCTGCACAGTTATTTCCAACATTTATACTGGGTATTGATATGTTTTCAGCCTAAAAATTGTCTGTTAATTAAATGAGCTTTTTATTTCAAATATCCTCAATGATTATGAGTGGTAAAGTTTTAATGTCTTAATTGTTATATAACCCTGATTCCCAAAGTGAACTGGGGCTATATAGGAATACGGTAACACATTCCATCCTGTCACATTACGTCATGTCCTATTTTATAAAAATCAAAATTATCTGGTCATATATGATGATTGGCTCAAGCTTGTTATAAATAAGAAAACTTTCAGTGATAGATCTAGTATATTTTTAAAAGTTCAAGTACAATGTTTCATGGGATATTTTTTGAAAGTTATGGTAGTTTTTAGTTTCCTTGTATAACTGCCTATAAATAACCTTTATCAGTTAGAGATTTGTGTAAGCTCTCTTGAAGCTAAGTCAGTAGAGCACTCGCTTTGAAGTACTAGGTTCAAGTTCCAGTTTGGCCGCATATTTTTCTCACCTTTTTTGCCCCCCCCCCCCCCCTCGAAGAAGAAGAGGCATATTATTTTGCATATGTCGGTTTGTCCGTCGGTAGACCACTTCGTTTCCGATCAACAACTGGAGAACGCTTGGGCTCACATTACTCAGACTTCATAGGGTGATTGGTCATGACTAGTAGATGACCCCTATTGATTTTGGGGTCACTTGGTCAAAGGTCAAGCTCACAGTGACATTGAAAGTGAAAATTGTTTTTGATCAATAACTGGAGAAAGCTTGGGCCCACATTCGTCAAACTTCATAGGGTGATTGGTCATGACTAGTAGATGACCCCTATTGATTTTGGGGTCACTTGGTCAAAGGTCAAGGTCACAGTGACCTTGATGGGAGTGGGGGGAGCATAGGGGGCATATGTGTCTTTCCAACAACTCTTGTTTGTTACATTTGGTACCGAACGTAGGGCTGTTATAGTATAGTTACAGTGGTATAGTTCTCCAGTATACATTGGCGACACTGCCCCTGGGATTGTCAAGGTCATAGAAATTTGTCCTGTCTTGTTAACTCAAGGACAATTTTCAAAGTGGCAGGAGAGTATGAAATCGATGGCCTATATGTTTGTAGTAGACATATAAAATGGTACTTGTACTATCTTGCCATAGAGGTAGCTTTTGTGGCGACGTGATAGAGTGTCTGATTTGCATACCAAAGGTCCCGAGTTTGATTCCAGCTCTGGGCAGTAGGATTTTACTTGGTTACATTTGGCGTCCAACGTAAAAAAATTACAGTTGTAGAAGTGATAGCACCCTTAGAAAGTCCCAGACGTTCATATTCCCAAATCTGAAGACAGATTCTTGAAAGGAGGGGGTGTATGTAGTAGAGGTATAAAATGGCACTTACACTATCTTGCCACAGAGCTAAGCTTTTGTGGCAATGTGGTAGAGTGTTTGATTTGCATACCGAAGACCCCAAGTTCGATTTCAGCAGTAGGATTTTACTTAGTTACATGTAACCCTTATTGTTGAGGGATAAGTATAAGTGGCCCTGTTGTTCAGTTAATAGAGCAAGATGTCTTTGGTTCATGTCCTGGTCTGGCAGCACATTTTTTCACAAGCTTTTACTTATTTTCAATCTTTTGCTTTCAACTTCAGCTATTACATTTTCATTGTGTACCAGTTCTAAAGCTATGATAAATGACAGGGACTGTCAGTGCAAATATCTTCCTGTCTTTAAGAATATTCTGCAGAAAAAAGCAGTAGAATGGATATCTGTAAAAAAAGTTATCCTGAAACCATTGTCTGGAAAACCACCTTCAGTGAAAGGACACTGTACTTTTAACAATTACAAGGCAGGGGGCACTTGTGACTGCCTTTGTGACCATTGCAGACCAAGATCAGCCTGCACATTCTTGAAATGAAATTTATTGAGGTGCCTAGTTACGCCCCTACTTTACAGAAGCATGCTCCCAAAAAGTGCTAATTGTTTTACAGTATTTATGATTTAGACAATGCAGATATTACTTAGTAAGTCTTCAGAGAAAATCTGATAGCTTTTGTTATACCCTGTCCTTATATGAAGTGGTATAAATCTTGAATGTTGTCTCCTGATGACACATCCTGTCTTAATCAGAAGTTCAATTATCTTATTGCATTGTTGAGTCAAGTCAGTTTAACAGGTATTTGATCACCTTCATGGACAGTAATATATCACCTTTTCCTGAATATAAATCTTCACGAAATATACTTTTTGTCCTTTAATACATTCATTATAGTGCTAATTATTTTGGACTCAGCAAGAATTTTACACAAAAAAAAACCATTGGAGACATATGAAAGGTGAATGAATGAGGTTTTCTGCCATGTGACTGCCAAATGATGCCAATCATCAGCACATTGTCTCTCATATTTGCACCTGTAATCAGGTCAGATCTCTGTGTGTATCCTATACCGCCATTCAAGGATTGAGTTGTTACATTAACATGACCTGTAAAGATAGCCAAGTGTCTGGGTTGTAGAGCACTAAGTTTGATAGCCGGTGATGTTCGATCATGAAGTAAGAATGTGATGTTCGATCATAAATTAAAAACATGATTGGTGCATATAATTCAGGATTTTTTTTTGCATTTTGCACCTTGGGAAAGGACCAATTCTGTTTATAAAAAATATCTCACAATATCTGTTGACTGCATCAAGGAATTGTAAATATATTGTATATTTATACATTATAAATGCATTTGTTCTTTTGTCCATATTTATGAAACAAAAATCCTAAAATTACACTAGATTGGGATTATTTCCAAATAATTTTCGTGATGGTCACCTTTTCTTATTACATGTAATATGAGAAGAAAAAAATCTTAATTCATTTAGCTATATTTTTGCTGCATAGATGTCATATAACATTCATCATGTTTGGATGCATGAAACTGTACTATATTATCATACATTTGAGATCCTACATTATCAGCATGATCAAGCTGGATCAGCCTGTAGTCTGTGGGTGAGCATGCATGTGATCACAAGTTTACATGTATTGTGGTATTGAATATATATCTATATACGTATATACAGATTTGAAAAAATACATATTATAAAAACCTTTCAGTTTTATAAGAGATTGATAGGCAGACAGGAGATTTAAACATGATCATATGCAGCCATTGAGTTACTATATACACTGATTTGGATTTATATTTGTTGCATTATACAGTAGTTACAGTGCTGAATGTCACAAATATAGAGTTTGAAATAAATTTGAATTGTGACAGTTATAATTGTTAGGGAGGTATAAGTATGAAAATGATAACTTTTTAATTGGTTAACCCTTTCCCTCATAGAGGATACCATGAAAAAATTTTAAATTTAAATTATACAGTTGTTACAGTGAGATCAGGCTTTATGTGATACCTTTTGAGTGCGTCAAAATGAGTCTATATGAGGGAAAGGGTTAAATGGATATGATCTTTGCATAAAGTTCAGTATAAGACATTTATGTAAAAGGGAGATTTTTTTATGTAACATATATATGTTCTTAATGTGATGTACAAACATATAGGAAATGCTTACTATAAATACTCTGTAAATGCTATTAGACAATATCATTGTGTACATCCACTTCAACTTTTCAGACATGTACTTGTTATTTTAAAGTGTTTGGTTAAGTATGTTCAGCAATTCAAAAGTTGTAACACATTAATATTAATGCAAAAAGTAGATAGAATTGGGACATTGATATAATCATTAGTAAGTAATACTGAAGATTTGTATGTCATAAAACTGATGAATACTGATGTCATAATGGTAGGTAAGATATTGTTTTATTTGCAGGATTTTGAAATTTCAAAGGCAATTATATTTCAGCGTGAGAGGATGTATAATCAATGTTGACATAATCTCTTGCTTCCATTTTTTTAAGGCAGAAATCATGCCAAATCTTTTGGTGTTTGTGTCTTTATGTCTGAATTAGGTACATAGTAAACATACATAACTAGTTTAAATGCCCTCCTTTCTTTTTATGTCCTCAAATTGATTGGAGATGGGTTGTTAAACTTTTTGTAAACCCTGGTTTGTAAGCTGTCATTGTGAACCTATAGGAATAAAACTGGCAAAAAATCTGCTGTTAACCAAACAATCAATACCCTATGGATCTCATAACTTCTCAAGTTTCCAGCTCTTGATTTCCACAAATCTTGTTAAGTTTGACAGATTGAGAAAAATCAAACTATGACAAACAATGAACTGTTTGTATAGGAATTAACGTAAAAGGCAAGCAGGCAATGCCTTAACCTTCTCAGACTGATATACCCAGTAGTACTGAAATACCTTGATTGTTTAATCCCAGGGGAGCACGTGTTTAAGACTATCATAATTCATAGGCTTTCTCTATTTATTTGTTTTTAATTGTGAACTGTGTGCTGGAGTAGAAATCAATTACTGGCCTATTGTGCTTTGTGTTTTTATTGAATATTGGAATAAAGTGATTTGCTAGGAAGATTATAGCTTTCTATTGACTTGAATATTTAAGATATTTAGGTATATTCTCTGGGGCCATGTTTAAAAAAACTTGTTAAGATAATTCTTAACTCTAGTATATTTTACAAACACTATATTTTCATACATATTAAATTTTCAAACCATCCACAAGATGCATAAAATATATGGAAAATGCTTCTGAATTGGGAGTCATATTTTTGTAACCCTAGTGTGCAGAGAATTTTATAAAATAATAACTGCCTCTCTCTATATAAAAAGGCCTAATATGAAAAGAGGTCATTATGCTCACCGAAGGTGACGCATATAGTCGCCGCTTCGTCCGTCCGTCACACTTTCCTTGTCCGGACTATTTCTCAGGAACTAACAGCTTGAATTCAACAAAACTTTATGGGAAGCTTTATTACCAAGAGGAGATGCGCATATCGTCAGCATGACCCGATTCCTAATTTTTCACAGAGTTATGGCCCATTGACTTTTCGGCCTATAGTACATATTGCATGATTCTTGTCCGGGCTATTTCTCAGGAACTAATGGCTTGAATTCAACGAAACTTTATGGGAAGCTTTATTACCAAGAGGAGATGCGCATATCATCAGCATGACCTGATTCCTAAATTTTTCACAGAGTTATGGCCCATTGACTTTTCGGCCTATAGTACATATTGCATGATTCTTGTCCGGGCTATTTCTCAGGAATTAATGGCTTGAATTCAACAAAACTTTATGGGAAGCTTTATCACCAACAGCAGATACGCATATCGTCGGCGTGACCTGGTTCCTCAATTTTTCACAGAGTTATGGCCCCTTGACCTTTTGGCCTATAGTTCATGTTGCATGATTCTTGTCCGGGCTATTTCTCAGGAACTAATGGCTTGAATTCAATGAAACTTTATGGGAAGCTTTATTACCAAGAGTAGATACGCATATCGTCGACGTGACCTGGTTCCTCAATGTTTAAGAGAGTTATGGCCCCTACTACCATGTTGTTGACTAATATTCATGTCATTTGCCTAATTTAACAGGAGATATCATTTAAACAAAACCCCACAAAATTCAATATGCTAGTAATGTCAATCATAATCATGTCAGCTAATTGTTGTTTAGGCCATTATACACTATTTCAAATATCCAGTCATATGTCAAGAGTGTTGGTTAACCTCTTTGATATGAGCACACATTGAAATGTATGACTTAATTTTTAGTAGTATAAAAACTTTAAAAAAATCAATGGAAGATCTGATGAGTAACACGTATTATCATAAATAGTAAACTGTTACTAAGTCTCCAAATTAGAGTTGGTAAAACATCTCATCTGATGAGGAGAATAGATATGATTTAGGAATGGGGATTTCAACATATCCTCCCACCCATTGACCAAGGCCTTATTTGTAACAATGACGTTCTTCGGGGAGCATCTGTCAGTTCTACTGACTTTCTTGTTTTTTTTTAATATGAAGGTCCTGCACATAGACAGGTAAGAGTATAAGGTCAAAACAGTAGAAAAGAGAAAGAGAGGGACATAATGCTTATTATAAGTCATTCGTTAAAAGATTTTGTTTTAATCTTTTCTTGTCAAGTATAAGCCAAGTTATAAAAAGTCATTTCATTGGGAAGGTACTTTTATTGAGTTCATGGGTGGTATTGAATTACACTGAATTTATTAAGCATGTAATTTTGAACTTATTATTTTTTAAGCATTAGTCTACAAATATATATGCATAAACCAACAATAATACCACTTTTATTCAATCTAAACAAACTTTTATGTCATTGGAAGAAAACAACAGTGACAGCCCTTTATCGTAATTGAGCTATTTATTATGAAATAATCTGTAACCAGCATGAAGCCAGATCAACCTGCGTGTTACTTGCATATAATTAAGTGGTAAGAGGTTAAAAGTATGAAAAATTGGACCCCCTGATGATGCAGGTGTGTTTCCTCTCCCCCAGGGGCTGCAGGAGAGCCTGAATGAGTTTGAGGGCCAGGCACGGGAGGTACAGCAGGCCCTGCACAAAGTGGATGGGGCCAAGAAGGACAAAGATGCTAAGGCAACCCTGGAGGTCCTTGAGAAACAGCTGCAGGATGCCATGCAGAACATTAAAAAGGTGAGTACCACTAGTAGTAGTGCACCAGTAATAAATATTGGTTAAAATAAATTGAAACATTGGAAGCTAGAACTGATCTGATAATTGATCAATTCAATGAAATTAATTGAAATAGATTCATTCCTAGGTAGTTAAATGTAGATACTTTACTGTTTCTCACGTGACACTGAAATTCAGCTCTTCGTAAAATTTAGAAGCAGTTATTTATTTTGAGCCGAAGATTAAGTGCCTCATAATGTTGGACCAGTTGGCAAGTACCATCACAATGTTGCCTGTCTCAGATAGGAAATTTATTACTATCAAAAGTTTCTTACAGCAGCACATTCACAGTAGAAATAAACAAAAAGTTTTTTTCTACTCTCCCTTGTTATAAAAGTTGGTGTAGTCTTTGTTCTCGGACAAATAACTTGGCTAGTGTAAGAATGACATAATTTTTCATAATGCCCAACTCAGGGAATTCAGGTTACCGTAAATGAACAATCCCAAAGTTGGTGCTTGTTGTACAAATTTCCGCATTCTGCAATATGGTGTACGTCTTTACCAGTCCTGGATAGTGAATACATAAGTGTTAACAAAATTTTCAGCCTTTGAAGTGTACACTTGCGCCAAGAGTGAATGTGATCAGTTATTTGATGGCACACAGAAATAGAAGTTGTAAATGTTGGTTTGATAACATTTATAAAAGCATATGATAGAGAAACTACCCATTTTTTACATTCAAAAAATGTTGCATTGGATGACCATGTGTCTATAGATGGGTATTGATAGATGTAATAAACATAGATGGCTCTAAATCAAATTTAAAGTTACTAACCATCTGTGAATGAGGTGCTTTGAGCAGTTGATTGTTGTGAAATAAAGCTTTCAACCTTCATTCATACTTTATAATATGTTTTCAGCTTGAAAAAGAAATGCAGGAGGCACAAAATGGCATTAATGAGAAACTTGGGCGCAAATCTGGAGAGAAACGGTCAGTCCACAAGTCCTTTTATGAAAATTTCCACAGTTCTTATTTTTTATCATGTTTATTTGTGTCATATAATGTGGCAACTTACGTGAAATATGGTATAACTAACAGTTTAATGTAATATTCAAGTAAGAAAGTACTGCAGAATGGATGATACTTTTAGTTAATCAAGAGAACTGGATGGTTTTATATCACAGTTTGTTGAGAGATAATTGATCTGGATGGAATTTATAGAAATAAAAAAATACAATGTAGATTAATTTCATTGTGCTCCATTATAACACCAGAAAAGCCAAAATCATTGGACCTTTAATCTTGATTTTGTGTGTCACCTGCATAGCATAGCAGACACATAGGGATCACTTTGTTTGGCGTCGTCATCACATTTTCTTTTCCAGAGCATAACATTGCATGGATTCAGTCCAGACTTGGAACATGGATACCATATGAGGTGTAAAAATGCAGTGCACAAGAACCATTACTCCAGTACATCTTATTCTTGGATTATCCCCCTTAGTTGATTTTGTTTAAAAAAAAACCCTTGAGCATAACTTCAACACTGTTGCATGAATTCACTCCAAACTTGGATCATACCTTATGAGGTGTAGAAGTGCAGTGTACAGGAACCATAAATCTATCTCATTTTATTTTTGAATTATCCCCCATAGTTGATTTTGTTAAAAAATGTCTGGAGCATAATTTCAACACTCTTTCTTAGATTCATTCCATACCTGGATCATGGATATCTTATGAGATGTAGAAGTGCATTTTCTCAAAAGCTGTAACTCTACTTTCTGTAATTCTTTAATTATCAATTCATCACCCTTTGTTCATTTTATAAAAAGAGTTTTGTCCATTGCATAACTTCAATACTGTAAGGTGCCAGTGGATGCATTTCAAACTTAGATCATGGATACCATAATACTAGGTGTTTAAATGCAATACATTATGAGCCCTAAATCTTGCTTGTTGTGCCCCCAGTATAGCATGGCAAATAGATAGGGATCATTCTACAATTATGTGGGTTTTGTCATCAAATAAATATAGGATCTTGTATTTAAATTTTTATTGTTTGATGATCACATTTACTGTGACAGCTGCTGAAATGCAGGTGACACAATTAAGTGTTCTGAGGAACACCGTTTAGTTGAGTTAATGTTTATTTTGTCTAGTTAGTGGTCCAATATAGGGCACATCTAGAGCTTGACCCAAAATTCAGTGTTTAATGAAGCTGCATTAGAATTATGTATATTCATTTTTAATTAAAGTTCATCACTTGAGTTTATTCATTCCACAGGAAACCCCTTGCTCCTGAAGAACAGGAAATGGCTTATGAGCTCAAATCCCAGCTGCTGAAAAATGTTGAAATTCAGAATCAGAAACTGAAGACTGAATTTACACTACACGAGAAAATGACCGAGTCACGCATGCTGAGTCAGCAAAACAGGCGCTTACATGACGATGTCACACTCTCACGTGCAAATTCTTTACGGGTGATAAAGTTATTTGAACGTAAAGCAAAAGAAGGTGAGTGAAATGAACATGTTAAAAAGTTAAAGGATAGCTTTGGTATTTTATGATTTTTGGATATGATATACATATTCAGAAATATAGTAATGAAATTACCATTGTTAGAGCGTCTGCCCCTGTATTGAGAGGTCGTTGGTTTCATCCCTTACTATGACATACCAGAGTCGTTAAAAAACGGTACTGGTATAGTTTTCTTGCTAGGCACTCAGCATATAAGGGCAGTTCTAGGACTGGTTGACCTGGTGTCAGGATAATGTGACTGGGTGTGGTATCATGCCACATATCTATGGCATGATATTGTAGTGTGGCAGCACTGTATCTGTCTCAAGTAGACATAAGTCTACAAATGACTGAAATACTGTCTTTTGGACATTAAACCCAATCAAACAAACAAATCAAACAAAGGATTAGAGTAACTGATAAATTTCTCAACAAACAAGGTTATAACAATAGTCCACATGTTTATATTAGTGGGATAAGTTCTGATGCATTCAAATGACATGTGAAAGGTCACCACTTTGACCTATCCATATAACATGGTCCAGCAGTTGGTCAGCCATTTTTATTTTCTATTTTTTTTAATTGAATAAGGTTTTTTTTGTGGCCAAATACAATACAGTATCAAGACTATATAACATTATTTATTCTCAGCTGACAAAAACTTGAAGGATATGAAAGATGAACTGGCAAGATCACAAGATTTAGCAGAGAAATATCGCAACCTTTATGAACTGGAACGCAGGAAGCAGTCTGGTGAACACCTGCCACCTGTTCCCGATGACAAACTGCCTGCCAACCAATCTTCATACTCCTTCCTTGGCGGGAATATCAGAATTAATGACATCATCAGGAAAAATGAGGTACATCCTTCTGTGATTTTTCATATGTCATTTCTGATTCCCTTTAAAGAAATGATCTTTACTAAATATTAGTCCTTCTTGATGTTCATTTTTCACAATAATTTGAAAATTACACAAACCATACTCATCCATACAGTTTATTTAATCATCATCATCATCATTGACATCATCATCAGAAGCGTCACCACCTGGGTGACCATCATCAGCATCATCATCATTATGGTCATCATTTTCATCATATCATCATTGTCATCATCAGTAGCAACATCATCACCAGCAGCAGCAGCATCATCCTTATCATCATCAGTAGCAACAACATCATTATCAACACAAATAAGTATTTACATGACTTAACTGTGAATTTCCTTTTCTGATTAGGTTCTGGTGGAAGAAAATGCAGACCAAAAAAGAGAGATCAGAAGATTAAAAGAAGAAAATGCCAGACTTGTCAAAACAACTAAAACAGCCATGGGTGACAGAGACCAGATGCTGGTAGGGATTGCTGTAATTCAAAATCTTGTGTCTTCTTCTTAATTGACTATCATGCTCTCTTGTCAATATCAGTACATATTACATGTACTTTTTTTTTTAAATTTAAAATTAACTATTACTGGATAAATTTGAATGATTTTTACAAGTTTACAATGCATCTTACCATGAAAGCTGCTTGGACTGTGTGTTATGTGTGTTTATTAAAAAGTTAAAAGTTAAATTGCTGATGTTTTAATGCTGTTCTAAGGAAATGTACAGTTTTAGTCTGCTTGCACTATTACATTTATAATTTAGTAATTAAGAATTAATGATATGTCATTTCTTTAAAAGAAATTGAAGTATAACCTGTATGTACTGGGTATGTCATAGATAAAAAAAAAGTTGTTTGATTTTTTTCCCCTTTTTGTGTCAGAGGTGACACATAGGGATTGCTTCTGCATTGTCCGTCTGTCAAACTTTGTCTTTCATACGATTTCTGTCACTCTTCTTTCACATATGTTACAAGGAACACTTGTCATCATTTATTTGTATATTATGGCTTGTAAACAATTTTTTTTGTTATATAATTGTCAGCATTATTTTGTATGCATTTAATAAACAAATAAATATCCAGTATTTGTATGAGGTCAACTGCAAAGTGAAGAACTGATTTTTTGTAACAGAGCTGACTGAGTGAAGCAAAGTTTTCA
Source organism: Solen grandis (assembly GCA_021229015.1). Classification (NCBI taxonomy): domain Eukaryota; kingdom Metazoa; phylum Mollusca; class Bivalvia; order Adapedonta; family Solenidae; genus Solen; species Solen grandis. The sequence goes on from CM037784.1 coordinate 63,608,482, forward strand.
TTTGTCTCCCTTTTTTTATTTCTTGCCAATGCATTCTTTTAGTTTTTGTGAGTAAAAACATCTTATTGCTTCACATATTTCTTTATTCAGCACAAATTGGAAACTAGCGAGTCAAATAGAAGAAACTTACTGAAACGTCTGGAGAAAGAAAAAGGCCAGGTAAAATTGAATGATTACAATTTTATTGTTATCATCTTAATGTCTCTAATATTGTATTTTAAATATGAGTTTTCAGGTAATCAATAAAAGACTGAAATAGAAAAATGACATGTTCTACATAACACATCCTAAAACTCAAGTGATGAATTCCATTCTGAAGGTAAAAGAAAGTGGCTAATTTACCAAAAAGGTTTTTAATTCATAAGTGTTTATGTAATACTCTTGGGGAAAATCTCTGGGTTTTTTTTTACTAAAATACAAGGGGTCTGAAATCAGATTTTTCCAACTAGCCATTCAACTATAAATGGAAGGATCAATCCTTCTTGACCTTCTGAGACACAAAGTGTTGCTTCAACCCAGGAAATGTTTAGACAAATTGGCATAAGATGTAAGATTTCTTTTTCCAATCAATGTAAAAAGAAGTAAGTTTTAATTAGATACACATGTCCTGGATTGTGACCATTTCTATTTTTAGCATCAGCAGCTGTCTCGCAGTTTGACTCGGCAGGCTTCTGATTGGATTCTGCTGAAGAAACAAATCGCACAGTTTGATGAAGAATACAGATGGAGTCAGGTACAACTCGTGTTTGTTATTCTTCATTACGTAATTTACAGTGTCGGTTATTTAATCAGATTATCTAGGTATTTAAATTTTTATGCAACCATAATACTTTTTTGTCACCAGCTGTAAGCAGAGATGACACATAGAGATTACTACTCCATTGTTTGTCTGTCTGTCAAACTTTTTCCATCTTGTTTCTCTGTGACACGTGTACCATGTTATGTGATAAATTTCCTTACTTATTCACATATATTACTCCTTGTGATGTTTTCCCCTTTAACCTTTAAATGGTTTTTATTTGCAAGGACCACAACAACATTTTACCATGGCCTACAGCATCATTAATTTTCAGTGTTGAAGGTCAAATATTTGTTGAAATGTGCAAACACCAAATCATCAAGATTCATGCATTGAGTCTCAGTTCTTGTTGACTAGAGTTGAATCTTTTCATGTTTACCAGTTTTCTACAGGCAGTTTCATCAGGTATCATTGACACTTTGGACCAGTGGTAGTGTCCATTTCCTTTGAAGCTGAAGATTTGTTGTTCAGTCCCCACTCTGGCTGAAAATCTGTCAATAACTTCCGAGGTGCAAAGTACTGGTCCATCCCAGAAACAGTCAAGAGAAACTTTGCATAAGTTTCCAATTCAACCTAAAGAAAATTTGTTTAGTATTCAGTTGAGACTGTAATAGTTTTTATTTATCAACTATGTTTGCAGAAGAGTGCTATCACCAGCTTGTAGTTTCCTCATTGACCCAAAATATCTAACATGTTTTCAGAGTGGAGTTTAACTAAATTAAGTTTCGAAACTGTCCGTCGGACCAGGTTTTATTCTGTAAGAATGAATCCACAAAGATTTGTACGGTATAAACCTGATCAATTTTTAATTAGCATGCTGATTTGAATTGAAATTGCTAACTGTATTATCATTATCTGAGCAATGGGAGATAACTCTTGGCGACTAGAGTATTTTCAGTGAGTCTTAATGTTTATTGGATTTTTTTTTTGTATCTAATTGTTTATTTTCTTTGCTTTACAAATTTGGAGAAAAAAAAAGGAAAATATGCTTTCCTGTAATATAATCATGTAGCTATTTATTTTTCCATATATTTCATTCACCATGTTGGTGTTTCCTTTTCCTTCACAGAAACACATGAAAGGTTAAATCATCTTCCCAAGCTAGCCCTATATGTAGAATATGTTTAAGAATTATATATTAATTTGCATCAAATTATTTTGTCCATTTATGCATATATAATTTTGCAAAGCATTTTATAGTTATATATTCTACTTTATATGCATCTCTATGCTGATTTTTCATTATACATGTAACTTGCTCAAGAAATATGTTTAGTCTCAGTAAAATCATTTATTTTCACAAGGAACTTATTTTTGTTGTTTTTATGTATGTTTTTTTCCATGAATATCATGTCCATGAAAATCACACATCTATGCATCCTGAACTTTTCTAGAACAGGAATTCATAAATATAATCATGTACCCATGAAATTACACATTATAGAAAATCAGCTAAAAATAATTCTAATGAAAATAATGATTTTACTGTAGTCTTACACATCATACACATCATCATATTCTGTATATCTCTGAAATATTGTTTCGTAAATAGATAAAGATATGAGCTTACATACAGTCAGTGTATAGACATCTTTTGATATTATCAGTACTGATAAAATTTACATAATTAATGTTCATGCTAAAAACATTATTTCTCATACAGTATATTAAATGGGATATATGTAGGTTATTGGGCAGTGGCTCAAGAATATGAAGGCTCGAGGTAAACCATTGTTTCCTCCCTTGGCTCCTGAGCCTCTCCATGAAATGGTTGAAAATGACCCATTGCTAGCCGAAACTCCGGATTCCATAAATGCAGGCTCAACAAATAAATGATACCAGGCCAGATAACCGGTAAATTCCACGGTGATTTTGCATGACAAAGCATGATGGCATGATTTGCAAAGGGCATTTGGTATAGCACTGTTGAAATGAAAATAAATGCACTGGCAATTCATAGTTAGCATCATTGGGATACAGGGGCATGAAAAGTGGATCCTCTGGATATTTATTTAACACAACTGGGATTTTGGGGCACAGAAATGGGATGCTTTTGCAATTTATTTAGCTTTAGTGGAAATGTGTCATGAAAATGTACAGTCAGGTTGTTATTCAGCACTAATGGAATGGGATGCACTGGGTTTTGCAATGAAAGGTTTAAAGGAAAAGGGATGCACTTGGAAAAGGTTGGGGAATTTTGGTTAATAATGGGGTTTGGGGAAGTAATTTATATTGCACAGATAGATGGAGTGGGCTTGGGTTAAATGCTTGAATATTGGATGCACTGTCATTTGGGGAAGGAGTAATTTTTAGGAAGGGGAATATATATTCAGCATACATAAGAGTGGGAATAGTGCAATAGAAAATATATGTTTTTTTTTTAATAATTGATTTAGCAGTGGAAAAAAATAGGCAGTTTGAACATGGGAATGCTGTAACAGCTGATGTTTTGATATAAGGATGAAGTTGCATTCTTTATAGTGCCTATAAATATATTTATTTTGGATTTAGGTAGGTATCTTCAGTATAAGGTATTTTCAGGCAAAATTTACGTTGTTTGTATACAAATACTGTACATGTAATTAGAAATGCTTAAAATAACTATGACTTCTCTTTTCTTTATGGACTCCAAAGTATATTTTTTCAATATGCATGGAATGTTTATCTTGCTTGCATCCCAAAACATATCGATTGCATGCAGAAATATGCATATTGTAGTATCAAACATCTCAAGGCATGCATGACTATATTATTGACTTATGCATGATTTCAAACATCCATCATCTAAAACAGCAAATATGAAGTGGCTGGATTAATAATGAACTTCCATGCTCTAAAATCTGCAGCTTCTTCCAGGATGTTGGAATTCATACCACATGATAATGTAACTCATATGTCTCACAGAGAAAAAAAAAATCTTCCAAATAATTCATATTGTTTAAGAACTCCATTGTTATGTAAAAAGTTCAGTGTCATCAAGGGTTTAAGGTTTCAAGGTTTTAGTACTAAATACATGACATTTAAGTGATACTCTATTTGTATATTAAAGCAGGTTACTTACATATTTGGCTCATACTAAGAGATAAGTAAGATATTTCAAAAGGTGGGAGAGAGAGAGCACTCAGAGGGCTGACTGCGAAACTGTTCTATTTCTTTCTATTTCTATGTTCACTCAGAATAATTTTGCAATCAGCCCTTGAGTCAAAATGTATAATTTACATGTAATTATGATTTCATATTTATTTCAGCTGCCTGGAAAAACAAGACATAATGTACCTAGATGATAAATATATCATAATTGGTTATGCTCTTTCTATTCATGTTATTCCAAAACATTGTTATTTCAGAGACAAATGGGAAAGGCAGTTGATGTGGGATAAAACAAAAATCATCCTTACTCATTCTAGCATCAGTGAGCCAGTTTACTTTGTATGTCTCATGTACCATGTTCACATCAGTTCGTATCTACCATATTTCTCTCTCGTGCACATTAACCCTTATAATGCTAAATTTCTTAATTGGACTTGTCCTTTCAACATTTTAGACTGTACCATTGTTTTTTATGGGGATGCTTGCTTGAAATTTTGACTGAATAGTGAACAGTGCAGACCATGATAAGACGGTTTAAATGTGCAAGCTGATCTTGGTCTGTAATGATCACAAAGGCAGCCACAGCATTGTCTTAAAGGGTTAATAATATAATAATAATAAAATCTAAAATGCAGATTTCTGATTCCAAGTAGATAACTTGATGTTCATAGTAGAAGAAACTAATTGACTTTTTTTTTTTACATATAATCAGTTACACATCTACATAATGCAATGAAAAAGCGGTATGTGGATTTAATTTTTAATTTGCACTGCAAGCATCTGATCTTTTCACCCATTTTTTACAGATACGAGCTTCTGTATCATCTAGATCTGCAAAATACCCTGCTGCCGAGTTTGTGTATGGGCTCGATTCTGTTTTACTACGCTTTGTGTGGAATCAGGGCCCTAGATATAATTGCAATGGCTCTTTATAATAGTATATACCCAAATTTATTGAATATATTGTAAAATGTTTTGTAAAAGACACCCATTTATATATACCCCCTTCACAATGTAAAGTGAGGATATATAGGAATATGCAAGTTGTCATGTCCCACTGCATCCTGTCCTATTGCATCAAATTTTAGAAGAAGATTTCATACAAATTACACAAGTAAAGTGGGTGTAATTGGGTATTTTTCACCATCAGTGATTCCTCTAGTAGTTCTTACCCCATACAAGCCTTAACCTTTCACCTCATGAAAATTCATGTACAAATTTATGAATATCAATTAATTGAACTTAAACAATGTTTTTTTTTTAAAATGCAGACTTGTGTAATATTGTATGAACAAACAAAGGAGAACCTATCAGGAGCTGTCTGATCTGGACCTTCTGTTTCCCAAGGCATCAGAATGTATCTAAAACAGGTAAAGGGTTAAAGGGTTAAACAAAGTGTCTTCTGTTTCGTTAAAAACTTAATTATCCATGTAGGCTCGTCTATATAGCATGTATGATCCAAGTAAAATTAAATTGAGGTGAAGTGACAAAGCCTTCATTATGATTTTATATTCTTTAATTGAATGAAGTGTTTTTTTATATTGTCTAGGGCCCTGAGAGAGTGAGGTGAAGTGTGCTAGTTGATTTGATAAGGCAGCATCAAACCTCTGTGTTTCCTTGTACTTGTATTACTTTGCAACTTAAGACTTGTTTGCACTTAGGTATTTGTATTACAAATTAGCAAACATGTTTATTTAAGTACTATATACATGTACTTGTAAGACTTAAAAAGACAAACATGGATAGAGAAAATTTAAGATGAAAAAGTTAAAGGAAGAGTTAAGTGAGAATTGGTTGAATTTTTAAGTACATATATCTAGCATGAATTTCACCTCCAATACTTTGTGCAAAGTTATTTCTAAAGCTTAAATATTTTGAAACAAATTCTATCATTCACTTTATACCAAATATGTAACACTGTTAGTTAAGAAATGAAGTTTTTATTAGGGAAACAAAAACAACAAAATTTATTCCCAAGTATTTAAGAATCACTGAGCACAAAGTTTTGTTGATTTTTTTGTTCCTTTCAATATTTCACAGCTTAAGTTTGTGAAGAATTCACAGTTTATGGATGCATTTCCATATAAGAGGGTTAATTAGTTCTGTGAGCAGTGAGTTAACTTTATCAGGCATTTTCACTGTTTGTGAGCTTTCTGCCAAAGTTTTGAGGAATTAAAGTGAAAGTAGGTAAGCTTACTGTCATATGTGATGTGCATTCACTGCTCATTAAGCTCACATGCTATGACTGCCCATTGTCTCGGGTATTTTTATTATTTGTGAGTTTTTCTATTTCATGTGTATTGATAGTAAGCTATATTCATATTCAATCTGAGCTTACTGTCATCCATGATAGGGTTTCACTGCAAGTAAATCTTGCCATATGTGTCAGAGATGATTTCACAGCATACTTATCAAATCACTTCTTTTATTGACAATCACGATTTCCATTATTCATTCACTTATTATAATTCATTTATCATTTGCAAAAAGTAAGTTTCATTTTCAAAATACTTAATGGCATTTTCTCTCATCACTATTAAGAGTAACTGACTATCAGTTTTGTTTATTAGAATAGATACATTTACTTAGGTGCACTTATCAACAGTGTTCAGGGGTGATCAGTAATAATAAACTTGCTTTTTTTTTCAAGATAAACTTATGTTTTTGTTTTGTTTTTATGATTTCATCATAGACCCTATAGCTTTGGGTATGTGAAATTCCATTGTCAGATACCCTGATTATGGCTGCCTTTTACGGTTCACCATGTCAGTCAACTGTGGGATGCTCTATTCTAGAAATATCACATAGCTAGAACTAAAGTGGCCATTTTTGTTGAATTTTCAGTCAGAAAAGATAGCACAATTAGACTATAAGAAATGGTATAAAATAATATATAACCTATTAGACATTTATTTTGTACTTAAATTACAGGTTACTGCCACCATATTGGTTTAGGACTGAGATGTGTATATTCTATACTGTTATGAAAATGTCTTTTATATTTTCAATAAACTGACACAGGAATTTCAGGTCTTCGCCTAAATGACTCAAAGTTATTGACCTGGTTACTGCAGCTATGTCATCCATGTCTGACTTGTTGCCTTTTCTCTCATTTAGTTGAACCAGAGACTGAAGTCAGCCTAGATCAGTGAGTTTGTTAGCTGTGATTCAGTAGTTGTATCCATGAAATTGTCGCATTTGTTAATTGTGCCAGTGTTTAAGCTGTGGTAGCGTTTTGTGTTTTCTCATAATATATTAGAAGTTGGGGGATTTTTATTTAAATTTTTTTAACATTTTGTTTATTGTTTATGAGTCCATGAATTGTGGATGGCATATAGCGTTGTCTTTGTGTCTGTTATAATTTTTGTGTATTATTTGTAGATAATAATTTCTTTAATTTTATACCTCTTTTAATCATAAATCATATGAACACACTATAGATAAATGACTGTAGACTTAAACCATCATCATTCTTTTTTTTTTTTCATAATGCAAAACAAAATGTTTCAATCAATTGTGTTTTGAAAAAATAATTTAACTAATATAAATACACCATTTAATTACTTTTTTCAATTTAGACCTTTGAAATGCATGATAATGGTATCTGCAATAAATTGTTGTGAGAGTTGGAAAAAGTTCTGTTTGTATGAAAATGATAAACAAGTGTGTTTGCATATTTTCATATTTATTGTTTTGGTCATCATTGTACACTTGTCATTGTTTAACTGCTTGTATGATGATGGGTGATCCAATATTTTTATCCATTAAGCATTTTGTGTCTATCATTATATCTTAACTTTATGTTAAGTTTACATCAGCCTAATGTACATATGATAATAACGTAGCATGATCAAGCAATCATTGTAAGGATTGCAGTCTAGTAGTAGCTATATGCATTTCCATTCTGATTCATTTTATTTGAAATATATCTCTCTATGCTAAATATTTACAATCATGTAAATATGCATTCATCATTTGCAATTCATTAAATATGACATATATTAAATATCTGAATTGACAATTCATGCTAAATATTATGACAATTCATGTAAAATATGACAATTCATGTTAAATTTCATGTCATTTCATTTAAAATATGACAATTCATGTTAAATTTCATGAGAATTCATTTAAAATATGACAATTCATGTAAAATATAAACAATTCATGCTAAATATTATGACAATTTATGTAAAATATGATAATTCATGTTAAATATCATGCCAATTCATATGACATGAAATATAATGACAGTTCATATGACATGAAATATAATGATAATTCATGTTAAATATCAATTCATGATAAGTATCATGAATTTCATGTTAAATTTCTAAATTCACATTAAAAAAGCATCAATTTTTTTTGTCATGAAAATTTATGATAAATACCATGACAATAAATTTAAAATTTGCATGTCAGTTTTGATAAGAATTATGATTTCTATGTCTTGGCCAGCTCAGGAGTAATAGTTTGAACTTCTTTTGTATTAATAGTCTTTCATATTGGTACTGGTATAACTTCAAATTAATTTATTTGCTCAGTGGCTAGATGATATTAACTTCTTGTGGTGTCATGCCATTTGTTTTGGGTATGATAATGCAATATGTAAGACTAATTGGAATGGTTAAGGTGTCATTCTGATTACTCTGGGTGTGATTCAGAAGTTGATATTGGATAATCAATTTTGTTAGGTTAAATGCCATTTACCTACAGTATGATGCCACTGGTTATCAGCATGTTAACCAGGTTGCCAAACTATTTTTGGCAAATTTGGAAATGCTAATTTCAGTGTTTCTTTTAAATTAAAAGAAACAAAATAAACATTCACAACGAACTTATAATGTCAAAGGCATTTAGTAGATTAATTAATTCAGTTTGCATAGGTCAAATCTTTTATTTTGATGTAGATGTAGCTCTATTTTGGTCATTATGTATACATGTACATGTATTATGTAGCATTTTGCTTAAGCCATGTGTTTGTTTTATTGCTTCATGTTGCAGTAACCCTGTTTAAGCTTCTTGGTTTATATTGCATGGTGTTGCTATATGACAATTATATAAACCATGTGTGTTTGGCTCTGACTTTACAACCTCTGCTAAGTTGTTTTGGTTAAAGCCCAGAAATTTTAAGCTCTGACCTAAATATCATGCTTAACCCTTTCCCTCATAGAGGACACCATGAAAAGACCTATGCGAACAGCATAAAACCAGATCAGCCTGCGAGTAACTCGCAGGCTGATCAGGTTTTATGCTGTTCGCTGCTCCTCAGTGGTCTTGAAATGAGGATTTTGTAATTAAATTTGGTAAGGTTTAACTGTGGTTTTCTGCAGATCAGGCTTTATGTGGTACCTACTGAGTGCGTCAAAATGAGTCTATATGAGGGAAAGGGTTAAATCAGTATTAAACATCATCAGGTGGTCATATTATGTACTTTAAGTACTATCACATAATTTATTATACTTATTATAATGAAAAGGTTATCTCCATTAGCAGAGGTTTTCTTTCTTTGAGTGCTGTATATTATATAATAACATGATTGTCTTTTATATTTCACTTTATTCTGTTGAAAAACATTTTATGGTAGTCAGACCTGTGTTAAGGAGCCAGTCATAGTAATTACCATACCGTTATATATTAATATATTATTTTGGGAAAAACAAATTTGGCTGCTTAAAGTAGGTTGGCTGCTTCTTTCAGGAGACTCCTAACAGAGGTTTAACAGCATGCACAGTATATGTAATGCTTAATCAAATTCCAATAATTTTATACATATGTAAGTTTGCCTGTGTCATGTTGAAACAGATTTTATAATCTTAAAAGGTAAAATTTGTTTGACAAAATTTCTAATTTTATAAACTCCATAAATGGATTTAAACTTTAGAAAATAGAATATTGATGATATGAAATTTTTTTGGGGTTTTAAATTGTCATTAACTTTAAATTTTTATTTTGAATGTTTTTAAAAGGCTTGCAATTTTATCTATAACATTCACATCCTAAAGAAAAATAATGATTGCTTCATTAATTACCACTCAGTTTTTGACTTTAAATGAAAGAATGATCCCCCCAAAACAGGGCTTTTATGATTTACATAATTATATATATATATTTCTTTTTTAAAGAAACTTGTAAAACATTACCATTTAAGTTGGTGATGTAATAATTATTCAATATATATATGATTAAAGGGTTCCAAAATGGTGCTGGCAAACCCCAAGGTGGCTTACTGTATATTAATCTATTACAGGTGGGCACAGTTAACCCACTAGGAGCTGAAGACAGAGTCAAAGTTCATCCTGTCACGAAGAATGTGTATATGCCGCGTAAAATGTTCCCTGTTGACCAGTATGACAAAACAGCCACAAATGCATGAAATTGAATATTTTTGTTTTAATTTGTGGTTTGAATTATGACTTTGTATCGCACTGTATGTGACTATCTGTAGTAAACCCTGGATATTTTGGGGAAAATTGTATGGTTATGACGAATTCTTGTGCCTTTGTTAGTCTCTCTCATTAAAACCCGTCCCTTTTTTTTGAAAATACTTTTTTTATCATTTATGTTTAAAAAGAATTTTCATATACAATGTTGATCCATCACTATGCATTTATTATAATGCTATTACCTGTAGGAAACATCAAATGAATCCCAAATTTTAAATTTGTATATTTTGTTATCAGTTACATAATTGTCCAATATAAAACCGCATCTTGGCTTGAATGTGAAATAAAATCTGTAAAATTGTATTTTTGTTTAAATGAGTTCATAAAAAGCAAATTTTTATTAGCATTTTCATAGTAAATAAGAAGATCAAGATTAGATAGAAATTGAAAAAATAAAATAAAAAGAATGCTGTTGACTGTTTTTATTAAACAGAGATAAGTAAAGAATTCAAACTTATGTATTTTGCAATAATCTGACAGGGTAGACTTTTCATGGTCCTTGATATTGAAGGAAACAGTAGTTGCAATAGAAAAACCACACTCAACTGGTGACCAAATACACTTTCATATACAACAACAGATATTTCAATATATAATTGAACATTTATTATGTCTTTATAATTTACCTAGATACTATCCTGTGTAGTTTTTCCAATTTTTATCATAGATTTATTAGAAATTCTTTAGGGAATGTGACATAATGTGAAAACATTTCACATTAAACAAATAGAACCAAATACCTTCATTTCATTTCCAAGGTATAAAAGGGTTATTTCTTATCATTTCTTGCAGACATTTGGTGATTTCTGACCATTTGTTGTCCGGGCTTTAACTTCAATACCGTTTGCCCAATCCTTTTCAAACTTTCCACACATGTGCATGGCCATAATATCTCGGATGAGTTCGATATCCAGCATTATCGCGTGAATGACTTAGAAGTTATGGCCCTTGACGTACACAAAATACTTGAAATTGTGATTGTCCAGGCTCTAACTTCAATACCGTTTGCCCAATCCTTTTCAAACTTTTCACACATGTGCATGGCCATAATATCTCGGATGAGTTCGATATCCAGCATTATCGCGTGAATGACTTAGAAGTTATGGCCCTTGACGTACACAAAATACTTGAAATTGTGATTGTCCAGGCTCTAACTTCAATACCGTTAGCCCAATCCTTTTCAAACTTTTCACACATGTGCATGGCCATAATATCTCGGATGAGTTCGATATCCAGCATTATCGCGTGAATGACTTAGAAGTTATGGCCCTTGACGTACACAAAATACTTGAAATTGTGATTGTCGGGCTCTACTTCAATATTGTTTGCCCAATCCTCTTCAAACTTTCCACACATGTGCATTGCCATAATATCTTGGCTGAGTTCGATATCCAGCATTATCATGTGAATGACTTTGAAGGTATGGCCCTTGATGTACACAACGTACTTGAAAATTTGCTTGTCCCTAGTCCTTAGACCCTATGAGGTGTTGTCTGATCTTGCAGTTAATTAATGGAAATGTATCAACAGTTTTTTTTTTATGATTAACATTCATTAACTAATGGGGTTTTGGAATTATTTTGCTTATTTATGGACAGTAACTTGTTTCTCTGAGCTATTTCTGAGAGTCCCCATACTATGATGGGCGTATTTTGTGGCAGTCCTGACCCTTGTTTGTTTAATACAAACATTCTTTTCATTGACAATCGTTTTTCTTTGAGTACAATCATGTATTTCACAAAGCAGATCCATTGCAACATGTTTCAATATAATGCTGTTACCATGACAACATGGTTCAAAGTACTAGTTGGTCTTGAAATTTTCCATTGCCAAATGGTAAATGTCGTCATGGTTACAGCTCTGACCATTATAGTGTTGGATCTTGACATGGACTCCGAACAGTAAAAAAAACCTTTCAGGGGATTTCAAATAAATATCTTTGTTGTTAATATGTGCCTACCATTGATAAAGTGCAAATACATTTTTTAACCTTTAATAAAATTCTTTCAAATGCATAATAAAAATAATTTAAGGTACAGGGTAAATATAAGTGTCATTAAAGTGTACTGGATTTTTTTTCTGATGCTGTTGTTCAAAAAATATTTATATTGTTTTATAGCCAACTGTGTTTTGTTGGTCTTTGAAGAATATTTCTTTTAGATCATTCAAATAGCAAACACTTAAGGTAAAATGTATATAAAAATAAGTTTGTTAAAACAATTTTAGTCCGTGGATCATTGAAGATTAAGTGAGTAAATTAGTGATCTGTCATGTTATCTAGCACCAGTCAACTATTAGTTCCAGATAAGCACATATTTTTGCTTTAACTACTAACACTTTTCTAGTCAATTCAGCTTAAGTATGTCAAGCATAATTACAGGGATTCTATATAACATGTTATTTAGAATACCTTATAATAAAATAAAGCATTTGTTACATTCTGGTAGAGATTTTGTTACTAAAATAAATCAAAAGCTTAGAGTTCCTATGATTTTGTTAGTCTGCATAATTTTTGACAATCATTTTTTTCTCTGTTGCACTTTATGAGGTGGTGACAACAATAGAATCCCACTTGTCATGTTCAGTTTTATTTTGATAAAATTTATCAAAGAACTTTGATTTTTAACTACAAAGACTGAGTCACTAACCTATTCATTTCCAACTTTCTTTGCCTTTAATGAGTATTCATTAATGTCAATGCACTGTGATATTTTTTTGCAATTAGGTATCATCTATTTATGTAATTGTCTCCATTTTCACAACCTGACATTGACAAATACTAGCTTACTTTGAAATAAGGTGAGAGCAGATGTACTTTTTGAATTTCCATTCTTTATATGACTAATATTTGTAATAAAAATGATCTCTTACTTTTTCTATTTCGCAATAGTGTTTTTGTGATATTCTAAAATTTGCAATTTTTTGTTTTATGATATGACTAGGAAGAGAAGAAGTTTTAATAACGATATGATACCTAAATAATGTCAGATGATATAGAATAGAGCAGTCTTGCATTACACAAATCTTTATTTTGAAAATCACACACACAAACCTCAAATTCTGTATCCTTTTGTTTATAAGGTTTTGAAGAAATTCATAGACTATTTATTATAAGAATATGCCTATTAATACCGTGTATATACATTTTCTTTACATCAGATGAAAACAACAGGGAGTTCTTGATCTTCAAATTTTGAGCTGAGGAAAATCTCAATTTGAAATGTTTTGTGACACACAGGCCAGACTTTTTCAATCAGTTTGCTGATTTGGCATTTACATTTACTGAATTCTCTGTCTGCACAAATCCACAGTATCAGCTGTTTTTTTCCCTACAGTTTTTTTTTTTTCAAAAATGACTTTGATAGAATAATTTTGTTGAAACGAAGTATGAAAGTTGCCTTAATTTGTTTATTATAGAATGAAATTAATTATGCAGGGGTTGAAATAATATTGCCAAATGATGTTGAAAGTCTTTTTAATGAATGCAATGATAATATACACTTTAAATACCTTGATTTGTATTTTTGTATTATTGTTTATACCTCCTATATTAAGTCTGTGATATTTTTCTTTGTGATATAAAGGAATAAATTTCATATATACAGCATTATTATCACTGTTATGATATCTGTTATATATGTATAGTGGTATATATTTCATACGACTATGCCCTCTTATGCATATATATGATTACATTTGATATGGACACAGTTTCTTTCAAGTACTTGAACATTTGCCTTTTAGAATTTCTTTTATGTTTTATTTCTATTCAGTTGCCAGAGAAATTAACAAAACAAGAAAATATTTTTGATATATTTGATATAGGTATAATCTGCATTGTAGCATGTGATGCATGTTTTATTAATGAATCACAAATTTGATGTAAATATATTTGATACATTTAAAAAACTTATGTCTTGGAATATTTTGACCAAGGACTTCCATTTTGGCTAGAAGAAATACTTATGATATTGCAGAATGACCATTTATATCAGTCTACCAATAAATACCGAGTATATATGATTCTGAAAACATAAGTTCTTGGAAAATAAAATATTTTTTTTGTATGTTAAATGATTCTTCTATCAGGTTAGAATATTTATGAAATCAGTGAAACTGTAATTGTAATATTTCTGCAATAAGTGTTTGATGAACAGGCATTATATATTCATATTTATGTAGTTTTATCTAATGATTATTGATGATTTAATAGAAAAGAAAGTAATTAAACAAAAATGACAATTAATTAGTCATTAGCCACTCAATATATATATACAGTTTATGAATATGTTTGTAAAATATACACAGGGTAAATGTACTATGCTGCTGATTTTGAATTAGAATGTGATCACTTTTTATTCATATGGTATATTAGCATGAAAATCATGTAAATATGATGGAGTACTTGACATGACGTCAATTATTCATCTTCTATCTGTATTCTTCTTACGTTTTTTTATCACATTAAGGGATTTAGGGTATGTTTAGTTTTACACATATTTTGAAAGTAAATGTTAATCTAAATCTAAAAACAATATGTTGCTGATTGTTGCAAAAATAAAGAGCAGAAAAGTCTATGATTGTGTTGTCTTTTCATTGTTCATATGCCAGTTGTGTAGAACTTGAGATCAGAAATATCTCTGTGAATGGTGGACCTGATACCTCATAAAGACCTTTAAGCAATGTAAAAGTGGATTTGAAAAAAAAATGCAGGTCTTTAAACAAACTTGTTATCGTTGAACAAAAAAAGAAACGTAACCAGTAGTAAGTTGCTGTTGAGAAATTTGTTGTAAAAGAACTGTTTGTTTGCTTGGATGAAATAATCACACACGCAATGAAATATCAGTGGCGCCTTAGCGATATACAGGTATAGGCCATCCATTCTATAGTGCAACGAATGACCCCTGGAAGTATCTGAGGTCGATAGCTTGGTGTGACAATTAGTAAGTTACAAGGATTTGTATCGGAATTCAAACTTTCTATATGAATCATTGTATCACCACTAAATGACCGAAACCTGCATATCCACCATCCCAATACACCTACGAGCCACCTTTGCATCAAAAGAAACTATATTCCTCCGCATGTTAAAGTGACAGTTACGTAACTTCATAGAGAATTTAGTTTTTTGTGCTTTTATGTCGCATACTATTATTGTGTCCCCAAATTATTTTTTTTACTCAAAATCGAGTTTTCAACACTTAAGCTGAACCTCAGCATACCTGTTTTGTAGAATTTTGTTCAATCGTTTAATTGAGAGGTTATAAATAAAGAGAAACGGGGCTCATAATGTAAGTACTACGTCACACACAGTTAAAATGGGACCTGGTAGAGTTATAGTTCTTGGTCACTGTATTTTCTCCCATTGACCTCTATTCATATACAAAGTTTCATATGCATATCACATGTTATAAGAAAATTATGGCCCGGACAAGAAATTGTTAACGCGGATGCAGACGCAGACGAAGCGGTTACCGCAACAGCTCGGATTATTCTATGAATAATCGAGCTAAAAGGCTTTTGTTGCTGAGATGGAGAAAGGGTGGAGATAGGTAAAAAACACTTACTATATAAACTGAAATCCAGATTTATTTGCTTTGTTGTTATAATTAAATATAACACTGTCAAGTGAAATGTCATTGACAAAACTTTATTACGTGTTTACTGGCATTTAAGCTTTCTATATGACATTGAAATACACTATATTACTAAAGAGTAGATTAGATACTAAATACTATGAAAAAATATAGTCGACTTTTATTTTCCTCCTGGACCTACAATAGGATCGACATGTACCACAGGTGCTCGAACAGCGCAGATGGCCTGGAGGCCACCGAAACCGAAGCTATGGGTATCGCAACTACAGACCGTGTTTGGGTCTGGGCTATATGTTTCTCCCTTCTTGATGATGGTCCCATCCTTGTGTCTGCAATTCTGGCCTGAAAAATAGTCAAAATCGATATCTAAATATCACCTATTTGAAATCAAGCACGCTGTTCACCTCGGTACTTTCTTCCGATCATAACTTGTCAGAAATGGTCGATTAGAAACTTCTGTGAAGCCAGCTTGCTTAATCGCTTTAATTAAATGTGAGTTTGAGTTAGAACTTGATTGAATCTGTCTTGATGACCCCTTGATAACAGCGTTGTAATAGTATTGTTAAAGGCGTGATGAGGTTGCACGCTTCTTGATCCATAAAGAAAAAAATGTCTTCCATTCGGCTGGAATGATGTCTAGGTCTTGTTTAAACAAGCAGGTTCTTAGCTGCCTGTACGCCTCAAAATCCGGACATGCACATTATTTTCACAATTACAATTTTCTTCAAATCAGTAATTAATAAAGTACATGTATTTTTTCTGTATGCACATGAACAGTTTGTTAAACAGCGCATTTAAAAACAGTATCAATAGCAGGACACTCTATGCCTAAACTCCATGTTTCATCCACTGATACGGTAACATGTGACTTACGGTTAAATGACGTTGAAACCCGTGACGAGATTTGCTGAAAATGGACTTTGTTTAAGATAACGGCAGTTTTTCGTGGAAAACTAAAATAATGTTTCAGTATTTTTATAAGGTACAGGATTGAAAGGCACCAGAATTTACCATTTGCATTCTTCTAGGGATTCAAAAATTATCTGGAGAGATTGGACCCCGCCGCTCAATTCCCAGTGCGGACTTGCACATCGTTTTCTGTTCAGCTACACGCCTGACAAGCAACATAGGCTATTGTGCTGACCTTTTTAGAGAATTAGGTTTATACAGTACTGAAGATAAGATGTAAGATTATAAATCTAAAGGTCGTTTCTTTATATCTGTTCTAAGATATGAAGAAAAACACAAACTTCTTAACCCTGAACCAGTAAGTTTTTGTTGATTTTTTTTCATACGAACTGATATTTAGATTAGATAAGCAGTTTCAATATTTTAAGATACAATATACTTTGTGTACGGATGCAAAATAAACCAAATTGCTTTAATTCCAAATTATTTATCAGACATACATGTTTTGCAACAGTAAAATAAAGCATGACAATTAATTATAGGTGCGTAAACAAATCGGAGTTATTTATTAATCTAGGCAAGTTGTACACATATTCAATTTTGATTCTAATGTTTTGTTATCCTCATAGTTTGTTGTTGCCATATGTCGAAACTCCCTACAATTATAGTTCAAACTTCTGACAAAATAAATTTAGTTTAATTATTTAAAAAAATGTAACAAAATCACATCAAAGACAGTGATCTTAAAGGAATGAATATATATATATATATATATATATATATATATATATATATGATCCTGCTAACAGACCGTTAGCAAGGTACACTAAAACCATAAGTTAGATGTTAATCTACCTATGTGCATAAGAGAAGAAAATATGAATATCATGTAAAAAATTGCATCAAAGTTCTAAGTACATTCGTCGAAGAAAACATACTGGACTTACCATTTGGACAAACTGGACAACATTTTGTGGGATCATGCACAGCATCAACACAAAGCGTGAAAAAACAGTCGGTAATAGCACATGCCGGATGCCCAGACGCTGTGCAGAAACAGTGCTCACAGGGTGACGGCTGAAAGCTTTCCCCGACATGGTAAAAATTCCCGTCACTATAGCAACCTGCAGGGAGAGTCGCCGTGACCGGAACCAGGGTACTTGCATCGGCAAACACCGCCGACATGGCCACAATTAAAGCGTATAATTTCATGTCCATGGCTCTTCAATGATATCTTACAGTAAGTATGAAACTTCAGAACTCTTTATAAAGACACATCTTGTAATGCGATAACATAGATAAGGCACATTTATAGAGGATTGTCTGAAAACTGGGCAATCGGAAATATTCGGTAAATACATTAAAGTTTCTTGTTTACAAATACGTTACAGTTGTTTAGGATGTTCCAGCAAGAAATCACCTGCACCGTTTTTTCCATAAAACGGCACTATTTTTTCCTCCTCCATAATTAACATTAAAGATTTCCTCTTTAAAAAGATTTTTCTCTTCAACGGCTACATTTTCTTGGTACAAATGGTAAGTTTCATCTCCCTACAACGTCTACAGACCGATAAAGCTTTCGCCAAAGCGTTTGATTCAATTGACAGGAATCTGCTGTGGCAGAAGCTATCCAATATAGGCATGTCTACCAAAATGCTCTTGGCAGTGAGGTCATTATACAATAATACAGCTTCATGTGTGCGTGTAAATGGCTACCTTTCTGAGTGGTTTAATGTAAATACTGGTGTCCGTCAAGGCTGTTCTTTGTCTACAATACTGTTTAACTTATACATAAATGATTTAGCTGTATCAATTAAAAGTTTAAAAAAAGGTGTTAATGTTGAGAATGGTAAAATATGTATACTTCTATACGCTGATGACATTGTGCTGATTGCAGAAAATGAGTATGATTTACAACACATGTTGGTGTAACCTGAATGGTATGTGTGTAAATGCTGATAAAAGTAATGTACATTTTAGACAGTATTCTGTACGGAGATCAGACTTTGTTTTTAAATGTGGTAATTATGCCATAAGTTATTCTGATAGATATATGTACTTGAGTCTTATGTTATCAGAACATTTAAACTATAATATCACTGCAAAATTTGTTTCACAAAGTGCTGGACGTGCCCTAGGACTCCTCATTGCCAAGTTCAAAAACTGTGGAGGTCTTCCATATGACGTTTACACAACGCTCTATAACTCCTGTGTTGTACCTGTAATAACATATGGGGCTCCAATCTGGGGGGTAAAGCAATATTCGTGTATCAACGCTATTCATCACCGTGCAATGAGATTTTTCCTGGGTACAGGAAAATATACACCTAATGCAGCAGTACAGGGGGGAAATGGGTTGGAAGCCCATCTTCATTGAACAATGGAAGTCTATCTGTAACCATTGGTTTCGTTGTCTGCATCAAAATGATTCCAGAATTAATAAGATTATTTTCATTTGGGCACTGGATAAAGGTAATGCTAAATGTAGAAGCTGGCCTTTTGTTGTTAAAGAGTATCTGATCAGAAATGATTTACATCTGTATATTGCTTTGCCTTTTTCCAGACAAAAACTGCAAGAAGACATGTCAAATGTTATTATGGATAATATCTTACAGAGTGGAATGTTAACTTACAAAGAACTGAAAGTGTACGTGGCAGTGGGCGTAATAAACTGAGAACTTACAGAACATTTAAACAGCCGAGCATTATTGTAAAATAAATTTACCATTTCCACACAGATCAGCTTTTGTAAAGTTTAGATGTGGAGTAACTCCACTTAGGTTGGAAACAGGACGTTATGAAAATTTACAGGAATATGATAGGCTATGTCCACTATGTTTATCTGCTGTAGAATGTGAATCACATGTTTTTTTAAAATGTCCAACCTATTTAGAAGAAAGAAGGGTCTTATTTGATAAAGCTATAAGTATTAACAATACCTTCATAACAATGACTGATGCTGAGAAAATTATGTTTTTATTTACCCACCCGGATATGATTAGAACTGTAGCAAAAACCTGTAGTAATATTCTTAAAGTTAGAAATAACACTTTATACTGTAAATCGTTAAATAAATATTATTATTTTAATAGCAATTTTAACATAAATTTGCTTTTTATGATAGGTTTATAGTGTCTTATAGAATGTTATAAATATAGTTTTACAGATACGTAAGGAAAGTTCTGCTAAATCAGTTCAAATTTGCTACACAATATTTTAACCTATTTCTTACTTGAGAACATCCAGTGAACATTCTCAAAATTTAACAGATTTATTTTATTATTATTATTTTACTATTCATTTAGACACTTTCACGCTGAACTTGTCTTGGTTAGCAGCACTTACCTGCTTTTATATTTGAAGTGAGATGGGTAATACAAATGACATGGCATAATGTTTGTATGGTGAAATCACTTTTCACATACATGAGCACATACATACAGATTAACATAATCATTATCATGCACTTAATCACCTGCAAACTTCCAAACTCAGCTATATACTCACTGACACACAGTTGCATATTCACCTCATACTCATTTGGCTTTATTACTTTATTACTTTTTAGAGATACGTATGTTGGCACATGTGTTTTAAGTTTTATTATATTTGTCTCTTATAACCTCATAGAGTGGCTCTGCATATGTACTTTGTAAATATGTATTATGTTTTAGTGTAATGATGTATGCACTGATGAGACATAAATAAACTATAAATATATATAATATATATACACAAAATTATCCATCTGTGTAAATTTTATGACAGCTTTTGTATGTAATGAACTGTCAAAATATTTTTACAAAGTTTCTCAATTAGGCTGTGTTATATCAACTATTTGACACCTGTTTTAGTCAATGATAGATACATTTTACACATTTTGATATATAGTACATGTCGGATTTGAATACCAGGGGTTATGTGGGAAAAATCATCATTAATTATTGAATGTTAAAATAAGTTTGTAGATGGACAAATATATTAATGAGAGGAACATACATAAAACACACACACACACACACACACACACACACACATTTTGATTATATTTAATTAAGCTCTCTTTTCACAAATGATGTATTTTTATTCTGTTGAATAGAAGGGTAATATTTCCCAAATTCAATACAAGACAGATGTTTAGAGTATATTATCCTCCTTACAAATAACAACCACTTGAGAAGGAAATTTGAAGACATTTTTATATTCCTCGGCAGGCATATTGACATCGTCTTTCTCTCCATTTTCAAATATACTACCCGTAAATATGTAATAAAAATACCCCTCGGAAACATAAATCGGAAGTAGTTGACATGAAATGGGGAAATTTGAAAACGTTACACCTAACGACGATTTGATGTAATTTTCAGTGAAAGAGGATTAAATGACATGCAAAGTTCAGAGTTGTTCAAAAGGTTGCCCTAGTTGAAGATTCCCTCACCTTAAATATTGAAGGTCTAAACTTTTGATTATCGGTGCATAAATTCAAAAAAGTAAGTCAGTAAAAATATATATATATATATTTATATATAATTATCTGTTGTACGAGACGTATATGTGTAAATCTTTAAGAATTTTCCATTCGAATAATTCAAAATTAATAAAATGGAGAAAAAAGATATTGCATATTTTGACGATGTAAGGGTGAAAACAAATTCATTTTGAGATTTGGAAGAGTATACGAAGCAGACTATACATAAATGATCTTGTTTTCTTGAGCATAGTCGGGAAATGAGATATTATTTCATATCATGTTTTAAAGTTTGAGATTGTACGAGTATATTAGTATTGTACGGTGTCTTGCACTTGTCATTGTAATGTTCCCTGTCTATTTATTTATCATGTGCTTGTATCTAGTGGTTTATGTATTTGTGTGATTATTATATCCTCATCATGAAATATAATTATTAATATTCCTTTTTCCTCGTTTATCATACTCTGATCATACTCTGATGATATTGATTTATTCATTTGAATGTTTTCTTTTTCCAATGATAGTTCTAGCTTCTGTAACTGTAAGTAAAGTATGCAGAATTGTTAGAATTAAATAAAAACTGCTGCGAATTCTTTGACGAAATAATTTGATTTTAACTATATGTTTGTTTTACATCTATCAATACCAATCTAGAGACGCATGGTCACCCAATGCAACAATCCGGGGTGTAAGAAAAATGCGTGGTTTTCCCCATCACGGGCAATAGCGTCACGAACAGTATTTACATTACATTTAGCATTTCAAACCCTGTATTAAGGTTTTCTACTTTTATTTTTATGAAAAAACAAAACAAAAATAAAAAAACAAAAACAAAAAAACAAACAAACAAACAAATGTCTAATACAGGGAATTATTTTCAGTTGCATCTATTTTATTTTATTAATTATGATTGAAATACAACCAGTATAACAGAAAAGCAACACATCATCATGCAGGTACTTTTCTATTTTACATTTTATTTCTTGACTTTTTTAATTCATAAGGTATCATTTTGATGGTAATGATATGTTCTCTAATAAGAAAAGAATACTTTCATATATCTACGATAGAAATGGAGTTATTTTAAAAAGTGACTTTGCGAGAACTGGACTAGTTTTGCGTATTTTTGTGAGTTTTAGACTAGTTGCCAATCTTTTGTTTAATATATTTGGGCATTAATTTTAATATACACTGATAGGATTGTAAATTGGTCAAAGAAGAAAGATATCTATACTTGAAAAAGAAGGAAAATATTGTGAAATGCACATCAATATCTCTGTCAAGCCTGAAAGAGGAAAACCTTCCTCTAAAATCGCGCTGTCACAAGGCAAATTATAACAGTATATTTTATACTTAACATGTTTAATGTTTAATAACTTACAGATATCAATAATTAAGTGTGTGTTATAGTTTGATACATATTTTTTTCATTTAAAATTGCTTTTGACTATTTATTCTGTAGACGTTTTTACATAGCTTGATGTTAATTTTTTAATTCACCTTTTGTAACACTGTAATTTCTTTTTCCCTTAGATATTCTTAATCTGGTTTTCCTAACAGTTTTCTATATTTGATTATATGATTGTATTTGTGACACGTTTTTAAGAACCAGCCGCTTATGCTTTAATTATCTGCTTAGTTATCCGTATCACTTAGAGCATGTTTCGGTTGCTTTGGACATACGGAACCGCGTGTGAAACATCGGAAGGAAATATAAGAATATTGTGTATTTGTAACATTAAGTTTAACAAAATAAAGAAGGTAATATTAAACTGTCTACAATCTTCGCTTATTTCCCACTGCGAAGGAGAAGAATGAAAGAAGAGAAACAAAGAGAGATAACGTAAAGTAACAGCGGGTGAAAGATAAATCCTGTTACAGCGCAATAAAATGCAAAAATATCTGTTATAAATATCAAGATCTAGTCGCTTTTAGACTGAGTGGCTATAGACACAGACGTAATACTTAAAACTAAGCCCCACACCTCTGTGGGTTCGTGCCCCAGTAGAGTCATTAAGGTCTGTCTTTCAGAGGTCTTGAGGTATGTCGGCGGGTCTTCCTTCCTCTGTTATTAGCTGGATAGCAAAAATTTGAATAAGTCTGCATTGAAAATGTTGATCAAATTACACCATTTAGTATTTTGTATAGATGTTAAATTACACTCATTGTTTACATTTTGCATTGGCGGGTATTCCCGAAGATAAAAAACATGCATTACTTTTTGAAGAATAATAGACTTTTAAAAAAATAGTTGGAACCACACTTAATAGAACATAGGTTAAATACTGTAACTTTTAATTAGCTTTTTCAATATGCAATAATATTTTAATCAATAATTTCTTTTTTGTTTGTTTATTATATTCTCCATATTCACTTTCTTTACAGGTTAACAGTGTTGTACATACGAATATATATCAAATACACCAAATTACTAAAGTGTCGACCAGACGTCGACTTTTATTTTCCTCCAGGACCCACAATTGGATCGACATGTACCACGGGGTCGACAGCTCGAACAGCACAGATGGCCTGAAGAGCACCGAAACTGAAGCTATGCGTATCGCAGGTACAGAACGTGTTTGGGTCTGGGCTATATGTTTCTCCCTTCTTGATAATGGTCCCATCCTTGTGTCTGCAATTCTCGCCTGAAAAATAGTCAAAATTGATATCTAACCAGCATCTATTTGAAATCAAGCATTCGGTTCACCTTGGTACTTCCTTTCGTAAAAGAAGTAAGTTTCGAGTTATAAAATGTGATTACTGAGTCAGAAAATATAAGTTTCTAGTAATAAGTTTTTTTTTTAGTTACATGACAAAACAGTGAGTTTCGAAACAGAAACGGTGAGTTTCGAGTTAGAAAAAGTGAGTTTAGAG
Organism: Solen grandis; assembly: GCA_021229015.1. Taxonomy (NCBI): domain Eukaryota; kingdom Metazoa; phylum Mollusca; class Bivalvia; order Adapedonta; family Solenidae; genus Solen; species Solen grandis. Next base: position 63,632,668 of record CM037784.1, read on the forward strand.
TAAGAACATATAGCAACAAGCTAGTGACGCGATATATGACAGAGACCAGAGAAAACTTTTACAGTATTGTCATTTGAAAATATATAATTTTATTTCCGTACTGGGGTGAGAGCATCATCCGTGATTTGTTTGGTTTTTATTTCCTTTCTTTTGTAAATTTAAGTTTGCATGTATGAACAGGTGTCCATCTGATACAAACACAAGTGTTTACGTCAATGGACCTTAAACGAGGTTAACTAATGTTGCTATGAAGAAACATTTTGCGTCGATTTCTTTTTTATTCAAATTACCAACTTAATGATAATCTTTAAAGACATATAGTCTTATTTAATCAGTTTTAATCAAAATATGAATTATTACTACGATCATTCAGCCTAAATAGTACTGTTCCATGATGGGAAATCTAGAACCACAGTTACTGAACTCATTGATTTTCTCCGTTGTACTATTTATTGCAATAAATGTAACATAGTTATACTAAGATTATGTTAAGGAATCTGCCACGAATCGCCTTCTTTATAGGAGTGGGTGAAGGATTTACAGTGGTGGGGTGCAAATGATAATGACACACCCTTTCTTGGGTGCATTCGGGTGGAAGTATATTCAAAGAAAGAAAGGTTAACTGTCAATTTATTTTATTCAAAAATTAATCAATCTCTGTGCTGTGCATATAACCAGAGTTTGGACTTTAAATGCATATAATTTTACCACAAGGGCAAAACACCTAGACTCCGACCTGTAAATGGTCGGTCTGAAAAAGGTGCTACAAATTAAAGTATATAAACAACTTGTAAGATTAAACAGAAATTTACCACTTCCGGTGGCCGAGTGGTTAAAGCATCCGCGACATATCACAATCGTAAAAAATGGTACTGGTATATAGCTCCCTTGCTTGACGCTCAGCATAGCACTATATCTGTTCTCCAAATGACTAAGATGTTAAACTCAAAAAACAAATATAAACAGAAATTTAATGAATACCCTTGTTGTAAGCCCAACATTGTTAAAGAAAAACAACTGCTGTAAATTTATAAAATACAAAAATATATTAATCCATTTTAAGTATTCAAAATTTGTGACCTGACTCTCTATAGAGAACGTAATAGACTTTGAAAATGTGTTGAATTTATTGTTTTACATGATTTACATGAATAATTTCTTTCTTATATTCGTTCAAGGCCAATCTGCCGAACTCAACATAACAACTTACAAGACCTTATGATATTATGGACTTTTTCAGCCTTTTTTAATCAAAAGAAGGTCACAGGTCAAGGTCAACTTTATGATGAAGAGGTCCATCTACAAATATTGAAGTAATCCTTGAAGCACATAAAAGTCATCGCTGATTAATTAAAAGGTAAACCTGTCAATACACTGCTTTTTCATCAAAGTAGGTCAATGGTCAAGGTCACAAGGGAAACTGCATAGTGTAAATGTCCATCTTGCAACTGTCCAAATATTAAAGCAATGCAATGAATAACATAAAAGTTAAGGTCAACCTGAGCGGACGCCCGGCGGCGCCCGCCCGGACATCATCAATTTATAGGACGGAATTTTTCGTTGAAAAAAAAAAACGCCCAATAACGCACGCGCACTTTCGCAAGCGCTGATCCCTCGCGACAAGGGCCTCTGTATTTTATTTTATTATTTAATTAAATTATTAAAGACATGATAGATTGTTGTTTAATTAAGGCCAACCCCTTGTCGCCAAAATCTGGTTTCCACGATCTTTGAGTAACTTTGTGCCACACAGCATTTAATTATAAGCAAATCACGGTTGACACAGGTACTCGTTCACGGACACTGCGTTTCCTTTTAAAGAAAACCTATATGTATTTAAAGTGTCCTGAGGCCTCTAAAAGAAAACGTGTTAATCTAAATAAACCTATTACCGATATAATTTCAGTTATTATATTGGATATATTAACTTTAGATAAGTAATATTGCTGTACCTAAACATGCGCAAAAAGTCCAGAAAATTTCAAGTGATTACGTTATCAAACATGACTTATTCATGTTTTTCGTAAAAGGGCTAATTAATGGAAATCTATTAATCTGAAGAAAGAAATGAAAGTGGTCATTGGGCTGGTTGAGCAAGATCCGATTGTTTTTTTGCAGGAATGAGTGCCTGCGTTAAATAGTGAAGTGTGATACGTTTTTGAGTAAATGAGTCGCATTTAAGATGAATTAGTATACTTATACTAGACATATTTATGCAATACACTAATAAAAGAGTGGATATTTTACGACAGTTTCAATGAGGGCAAAATTGAACGTTTTTCTTGTGTCATTGTAAAGATGTACCTTGTACGGGCGCGTTTTGTGGCTTTGACAAACATAGTAGATCTAGACCAAGAATAATAGTGTTACTCAGATTCAACACAGTAACTAACACAGTCAGTGCGACAAGACAAAACTTTTATATAACATTTACATTAATAAAAAAATAAATTTGATGATAAATATTCATCAGGTAACTTGTTAAAGCACCTGTGGTTTGGGTATCAATCACATTCAGTGTTGGCTATTTTTGATCTCGTTCATTTTATTTGAAGTAAGAATCATGTGCTTCAAGCTTTGAATCAAAGGGTGTGTCCATGTGGCGTCACTGCATCTACATAATTAAAATACGAAATCTTTCAACGCCCCATTCTGTATTTTCTAAAGCTTGAAATTGAAATGCATTAGACCATAGATCTAAGCAAACAGTTTTACCTGCTGTCTTCAGATGCACTGACGACCGTACAGAAACTTTGTTACTTTTGATTGAGAAATAAAGGTAGGTCAATGATTAAAGGAAAATATGTTTACTTAGAAATATTGTAGTGGTTGGAACTTCAAGAATGATAAGGATGATCAGGATGATAAAGATCCAAGGTCTCTGAGTGAGACAGCTGTTTCATGACTGCAGCCATTGGAGTCATTGGAGCGTAGAGTGATACAAGTCCACGTGGATCAAAGAAATCTTATACCATGTGTTGACAGTCTTGAATCCTGTGAATTATTTAGGTGGGTGTCTTGTATTCCTTTTTACGGCTTTCCGCAAACCTGCGGAAAACGTATAGAGTTTGTAATGTTTATTCTTATTATTATTCCTCATTTTCCAACCAAATCCACGAGTTAATTTAAATATGTTGTCAGCGTCTGAGTAACATGAAAACTATAATAAATCGACAAAAAAGTTCAACTTTTTAAATTCAATCATTTTCAATATTCAATGACGTCTAATGACGTCAGATTTGACGTCAGCTTCAAAAGTTTCTTCGCGCTCCACAGCTTATATTTTTTTGTCGTTTTATCTTGATATTTTCACAGAAGATGTATGTTATGATGTAGATGTTCACCTTCTCTTTTAATTTTTCAAATTCGAAATATTTAAGAATTTATGGCAAAACCGAGTTTCGAAATTTGATCCTTAAACTATTATTTGATGTTACAAAGGCTACTGATGAGTAAGAAGCATAACAATTGGACAGCTTATTGGCCTAGAGGTCTACTTTCTTTTCCCTGAAAGATTTTTTCTTAAGTCACGTGGTTATGACGTCATTTAAAGGACAAAATCCTATCTTTCAAAGATTTCTCTCGCTCTGGCATCATACATTTTGAGTCAATTTTAATGAAATTGAAATTGCAGTGATGAAAAGGTATCTTTTTATACATTTAATCATTTTTAATTTTCAATGACGTCAAATGACGTCATATTTGACGTCAACTTCAAAAGCGTGTTCGCGCTTTAGAGTCTTCAATTCTAGTCGGATTATCTTGATATTTTCACGGAAGATGTATGTTATGATGTAGATGTGCACCTTGTCTTTCAATATTTCAAATTCGAAAATTAAATGTTACAAAGCCCCCTGATACGTTGGAAGCATGAAAAAATGGACAGCATATCGGCATGGAGGTTTACATTCTATTTTTTAAAAGATTTTCTCTTTAGTCACGTGGTTATGACGTCATTAAAAAAAGCATTTTCTTTAAATATTTTTCTCACTTTAGCATCGTGAATTTTTAGTCAATCTTAATTAAATCTTTAGATTTGAAAGACTTAAAATTGAAGTGATGCATACTTCAAGAAATGTTCGTTTTGTCACGTGGTTATAATGTCATACATACCAAAGCAAGAATTATTGAGAGAAAAAAAACTCATATAAAATCGCCAATTAGATCAATGAAAATAAAATTTTCAAAATTGTCGAAACTTAGTACGTTCATAAGTTCTTGAAATTTCAAGTGATTACGTCATAAAACATGGCAGATATTCGTGTTTGATGGAATGCCTACTTGAAAATTTGAAAACAAACCTGACCTGTTCGCATTCTCGAAGATATTTTTTTTCTGGATAAATAGAACTTTAGCTGAACATGTCCTTGCAAAAAAAAAAATATATATATATATATTTTCCTTAGTCACTTGATTTTGATGCGTTGAAATATGAACATTATTCATTCCAATTTGTATTCTCGCTCCAGCAACATAAGTATTGATGCAAATCTTAAGCATACCTTTTCATACTTTGTAAGCAAAATATATTAAAACGATCATAAGATTGGATATATTCAATTTAAATAAGTAATATTGCCGTACCTTTTAATGCGCAAAAAGTCCAGATATTTTGTCGTCAAACATGACATATTCATGTTATTCGTATATCGGCTAACTCATGAAACCGGTTATTGGGTTGGTTGAGCAAGATCCGATTGCTCTTTTGCAGGAAAGAGTGCCCGTGTCGAATAGTGAATTGTGATACGTTTTTGAGTAAATGAGTCACATTTTAGATGAATTAGTATAATTATACTAGAGCCAGAAAACCTATACGGATAACTTATTGCATTTGCCACGGCTTACAAAAACATGTATTACCTATTGATTTTTTTTAATGTTTTCTAAAGGTTTATCGATTTCTTTTTCTAAATCTGTAAAAAATAAGCAAATATATAAAGCAAATGAATTGTTGAAAGTTTCAAGACGTTTATAACGTTAATTACATAGAAATAAGAAATTATTTTCATGATTTTGCATATACCTCTGCATGCCTTTGTTACCATCTATTTTTGCAAATGTAAAACTCAATCAATTTCAAGGTTGAAAGTCATGGATTTAAAAGTATTTTTTTCTTTTTTTTTACAATTTTAATTATGTAGATCAAATTGCAATGAATATTTATTAAATCATATGCTTACGAAGAAATAAATATTAAATTAAGAATAAAAAACATTTTTAAAATTGATTAAATATCGTAAGAAAACAATTCTTGAGGATAGTATTATCTTAAAATTTTCCTGTTGTTTTTTCCTGCATGATTGTAAATGGATGCGTAATAAAAAAAATATCATATTTATGGTTTCTCAATATTATCTTAAGAAGATAAAAATGAAAAAAAAAAAAAGAAAAAAAAAAAGATTTAAAGCTAATTTTTGAACATTAGTATATATCTATTATAATGATGATTTACGCACTAAATCTTGCATTATTATGCATCATTATTCCATTTCTTTGTATTAACTTATATATTTAATACCTTTGAAATAAGCAAACGGAAAGCCGCATCGTTTGTATCTTAAACAAACGACTTCTAGTTGCTGTTGTTTTCATTTCACTTTTATTCATCGCCACTGTAAACCCTAAGATAATTATAGACTCGAAACTCATTCGTTGTAACACAAAACTCACTTTATGAAACACAAAACTCACTTTTTCTGACTTGAAACTCACTTATTTTGACTCGAAACTCATTTCTTGCAACTCGAGACTTCTTTTTCTGACTCGAAAACCACCCGAAAAAATAAATCTCATGAATCATTCGATTCATCTTGGTACTTTCTTCTGTTTCAAACTTGTCAGAGATGGTCGATTAGTTACGAATTTGAAACCAGTTGGTTATTTTTTTTTTAGTAACAAACAGTTTCGTCTCATACAAATTGTTTCTGATGTTCAACATGGATTTTATAACTTGATCCGACTGAAAAAAATGTGCATGCTGATCTAAACTTATAACTGATTGAACGGGGTCGGTGTTGTTGACCCCGTAGTAACAGCGCCCTAAAGTGACGCTGTTTACGTCGTGGTACTGCATTTGAAACTATCACTTCCTTTAAAGTAGATTTTAAAACAAGAAACACAAAGTTTGTGTTGACCTATTTTGTAAATTAGATTTGTGCAGGACAGATGATAAAGATATCGGATTATAAATCCAAAGTCAACCACACCATGTGGGATTTTCACAATCGTTTGACATCTGTTTTAAGGTATGGATTGTAAGATTCCTGAATCATTCAAGCTGATTCATACAAATTCATAAAGAAAACTGAATGAAACCAATTCATATCTAAGCAAAACATATTAGTTTCAAATTTGCAATATACAAAGTATACATACCATACCAAATTATTTTATATTTTAAATTATTTATGAGGCAACATGTCTTTTGCAATATTGGCATATATCGTGACAATTAATTATAGGCGTGTTAACAAATCGGAGTTTTATTCATTAATCTAGGTAGCTTGTTCATGTATTCAATACAAATAGTTTGCTTTCGTTATCATCATCATAGTTTGTTGTTGTTGCCATAGGTAAAAACTCCCTACTCTTATAGTTAAAACTTCAAATTACATTTAGTTTCTTTATTGACAATATGTTACAAAATAATTTACAATAAAAGCAATAATCTTGAATAAATGAATAAAAAATATATAAGAAATGAATCTGATCCTGATATCAGACTGTTAGCAAGGCACATTAAACATCAGTATAAATTTTATCATCGTAATAAAGATACTGATGACTTGATGTTAATCTACATGTATCTAAAAAAAAAAATTACCTCAAAGCGCTGTACAATTTCAAGCAGTTTTAAGTACATTCGTTGAAAAGAAAATATGATTGACTACCATTTGGACAAACTGGGCAGCATTGTTTTGGATCATGCACAGCATCTACGCAAGGCGTGTAAAAACAATCTGCAATGGCACATGCCGTTTCCCGACGTTGTGCAGTAACAGTGCTCACAAGGTGACGGCTGAAAGCTTTCCCCGACATGGTAAAAATTCCCGTCACTATAGCAACCTGCAGGGATAGTCGCCGTGACCGGAACCAGGGTACTTGCATCGGCAAACACCGCCGACATTGCCACAAGTAAAGCGTATAGTTTCAAGTCCATGGCTCTTCAATGATATCTTACAGTAAGTATGAAACTTCAAAACTCTTTATAAAGACACATCTTGTAATGCGATAGCGTAGATAAGGCACATTTATAGAGATTGGTCTCAAAACTGGGCAATCGGAAATCTTCGGTAAGTTACGTCAAAGTTACATGTTTCATTAGTTCTGATTGTATAGTACTTGACAGAAAAGTACCCCGAAACCGGTCCAGTGAGAAATCAATCGCTGTCCTCCGTCTATTAACGGTTACTCTTCTCTTAAACGGTAATATTTTTCCCTCCCGGATAATTTTCATTAAACTTGTACTCTTTAAATTGGCTATTCCTTTCAGCGGCTATCTATTCTTTGTCCAGTTGGTAAGATTTACCTTTCCCGCAACATTCTGCAGACAGATAAACAATTACATCTTATACCCCAAAATATCCATCTGTTTAATTTTTTGACAGCTTGTGTATATAGTGAACTGTAATAATATTTTACCAGTTTCTCAATTCGGCAGTGTTATATTAAGCTTTTGACACCGTTCATGACAGGATAACAATTTCACATTTTGATTTACACTACCGTAAATGTCGGTCTTGAATACAAGAGGAAATACAGCATAAAGAATTTCATGAATGTTGAACTAAATTTCTAGATGGACAAGAATTAATGAGAAGCACATACGTTAAAATTCGTTGTTATTACATCGATTGGTACTCTTTTCACACCAAATGAAACATATGTTTTATTATTTTCCTAAGAAGAATGATAAGATTTTCTTTACGTCAATATAAGACAGATGTTTATCAATTCATCTATATTTCCCTCTTACCTTCCTTGATAGGGCATGAGATTCCTCTCCCCGTTCCAGGAAACAACAACAAAAAAAAACCGTTTTCAAATTTACCTGGGGTAACATGAATCCGGGATGGGGGAACTTGAAAACAATAATTTAATGCAATTTTTAATGACAGATGGTTATACACATAGTTATTCCCAAACTTCAGTACTTGAAGATCCCTTCAGTCTTATATATTGAAGATCTATACTTTTGATTGTCAGTGCATAAATTAAAAAAAAGTAAATCATTAAAGGAAGGAGTATATCTGTTCTTATCCTCGTACGTGTAATTCTTAGAGAGTTTTCCATTCGAATAATTTAAAATGTATAAGAGGAAGAAAACCCGATGTTACAGATTATGACTTGGGGTGAAAACAAATCCATTTTGAGATTGTGGAAGAATAAACAAGGTAGGATAGGCTAAATGCTTTTGATTTCTTAATTATAGTCGGCACATGGTGTAAGGTTGTTTAGAACTTGAGTTCAGTTCATGTTTTAAAGTTTGAGACTGAGGTTGTATATCAGTATTGTTCGGAGTCTTGCACTTGTCATTTTAATATTCCCTGTCTATCCATTTGTTTTGTGCTTGTATCTAGCCTTAAGTACAGACTGTATGTATGTATGTATGTATGTATGTATGTATGTGATTATTATATTCTTACCATGAAATGTAATAATTTATATTCATCTTATATTTAGTAAAGCATAATCACAAAATACAAACATACATAAGAGACATAGCGTATCAAATTAAAAAAGAAATGTCATTCAAAAACATATCGACAAATTAGATTATTATTTAACAGATAAACATTGTGGCAATATTTTATTATAAAAATGATAAGAGCGTTGATAAATCGAAATAGATATCTTGAACTGAAAAGGAACAAAATATCACGATTCGGGATTACACATCAATATCTCTGTCAGTCCTGAAAAAAGGAAAACCTTTCTCTTAAATTGCGCAATAAAAATGCAATAGTGGCTGTAATAAATATCAATATGAAGTCGCTTTTAGAATTAGTTGTTATAGCCTCAGACGTAAAGCTTAATACTTAGCCCCGCACCGCTGTGGGTTAATTGAACTGATTCTATTCCTAGATCAATTGTTGAATCTTTTTCATGTAGATATCCTTTTCTGATAATTTGACCTGTGTTCAACAGTTGGGGGTGTTTAATCTAATTGATTATTTAGATTGACAGACTCGGAATCCCGTCTGGTATCATCCGGTGGGTTCCATAACGGATCTTTTAGGTTGAAATCACCTAACATAACTATAATTGTTGCAATGTTTCATTATTTTATAAAAAAAGATTCAACAATTGATCTAGGAATAGTATCAGTTCAATTAGGACTCAAAGCAGTACTTACTGTAATTGATAACTCGATGATAGTTTTGTTAACTTCTTTGGTTACCAAATAAAAATATAAAAGAAATTCTACAAGGCAAATGTTCAAGTACTTGAAAGGAACCGTGTTCATATCAATTGTATATGCATGAAAGGGCAGTCGTATGAAATATATACCATTAATTTTATCATATTATAATATATAAATTATGCTTTATATCACAAAAAAAGAAAAAAATATCACAGACTTATTATAGGAGGTATAGACAAAAATACAAATCAAGGTATTTAAAGTGTATATTACCATTGCATTTATTAAAAGGACTATCAACATCATTTGGCAGTAATATTATCAACCCATGCATAATTATTTCATTTTGTAATAAACGAATTAATCCAACTTTCATACATCTTTTCAATGAAATTATTCTATCAAATTCATACTTGAAAAAAAAAGCCGATACTGTGGATTTGTACAGACAGAAAATTCAGTAAATGTAAATGAAAAATCAGCAAACAGATTGTAAAAGGCTGGCCTATGTGTCCCAAACATTTCAAATTGAGATTTCCCTCAGCTTAATTTAGAACACTCCCTATTTTCTTCATCTGAAGTGAAGAAATCTTGCATACACAGTAGCATGTTCCTACAATAAATAGTGTTCAATTTCTTCAAAACCTTTAAAATAAGAGGATACAAAATATGAGATTTTTTTTTATATACAAATGAGGAAAATCTCAATTTGAGAATGTTTTGTGAAATGCAGGCCTGCTCTATTATGTATCATCCGACATTATTTAGGTATATCATTGTTGAAAATTCTTCCCTACTTGGTCATATCATTAAACTAACAATAATTGTCATATTTAAGTGCGTGATGATGGGGCTGTATACAAGGATAACGCCCCTAGATGATATGTCATACGTAGATACTCACACGGAGGTGATAGTGGGGCTGCCAGCTCCTGTTGGACAATACCGCTGCAAGAACAAGACAAAGGGGTCATAAAGCTGGGACAAGGTAAGGTCCCGATTCAGATGTGTGTTTACATTTCTCTTTACACAAATGTTATTTACAGTCTTTGCATGGCCAAAATGCTTTTCAATTAAATAAGGTGTTTACATTAAAGATGTATCTCGCTGAAAAAAAAATGCTATTTGAAAACTGATTTTGGATCTGAATTACTCATACTTTTCAGCATCGACGGAACCCACGCCATAAGTTTCGTAATCACAGGCTATATATACCATGTGATCGTTTTCATGAATATTTATCAGTTACTTGGTGACCAATGAAACCACGCGTAGGATTTAGAATAATCTTCAATGAAACTACAAAAGCAGATGCGGACTTTCAATATGTAACGTGCCGTTTCATTTGTCCATGATCTGTGCTTTCTCCGTCAGGGATCAAATGAAAAACTTAAGTAATAATTCATGAGTGCGAAGTTTATCTAATCAAATAATCCATG
>CM037784.1:63643570-63693570 GCA_021229015.1 Solen grandis
TCAAACTGGCCCAAGGTTTGTCGATTGCCCCCATCTGCCGTAGCGGTTAATTGTCACCTGGCCAACCAGTCCTTGAACTACCCTAATATGCTGAGCACCAACCAGTACTATGTTTACGACTTTGGTATGTCGCGACCGGGGATCTAATCCACGAACTCCTACTCCCGATGCAGACGTTCTTACCATATGGTCACCGGGGACATTTCACAATATCAAATGGCATACAATACATTGATAATATAAGAATCTCAACATTTAAAATTTGTGTCTGCTGGGTGGTAAAGGGGTGTTGTTTACCTATATTGGTCAGAAATACAAAATTGAGTTGTTGTTTGAAAACCTATCTTTGATGGTAAGCATTTTACTTGCTTTAAAGTGGGAACAGTTATATTTGATATTTCTGAGATAACCGCATGACATGTAACATGCAGTATGTTTGGACATATATGAGAGAAAAACTATGAAGAAAACAAATGGTGGGGTGATAATATAGAAATGACAGCCATATTGAATTAGATATCATTTTGGACTTATACTGGTTTATTAACCAACCTCTACAACAAAAAGAACCGATTTGAAAAATAAAAATGTTTTCTGTGCACCGTTTTAACCTAAATGACATGTTCTTGAAAAAATAGGTGCAGCGGCCATTTTGAGATGTGGTGCTCATTTTGGATTATCTTAATGTGGAACCCTAGCAGATAAAATATTCGTCCTACCAATATCTATGACCATGCAAACTTTGATGCTTTTCGCAACTTGCCCCTCTGAGTGCTACATTTATTTAAACAGACATATATCTTAAAAATGGTGAATCATTTGTAAAATCTTAAATCAATAAAAAGTAATTAAATGACAGAATTCACAGTACACGTGGACAAAACATGTGTTGTTGGAAATAACGTGCTGCGTAAATCCAGTAGTATATATATTGTATTCATTTCTGCCCAAGCCATTTATTTCGTGTTTGGAACAAGGATATCACAGAAAAATCAACTGATAACCGTAAGTGGTTTCATCTTTTTCTAACAACTTCAAAGTTATATTATTACTTTTATGTCTTTAATGATTTTTTTCTGAAATGTTCCTGTGTTGGGCAAGTATTATGCGTCTGGAAAGTTGTTAGTATCCATTCGTGGATAGAACCAAAAACATGTATTTTGAACACAAAAACTTGTCTACAACCACGTATCAGTTGACAAAATGAATGCATATATGAAACATCAGTCTAATCAATGACATAATTCAACTTACCAAGTCATCTTTCACACGACTCAACTCGAACAATATCGTGCATTGACATTTTTTTTTAATGTTCACTTTATATCGTTTAAAGCATTTCATTTTCATTGACATTTTTGTGGGGAGGGGTGATCTTGATTCAATATCATGAATTATATGCGACTTGCTAGGCAAATTTACTATTGTACATATGGCTGTCATATTTAAAATGGCTTTTCTAGCGGATGAAACTGCAATAGATCACACATGAGGTGAACCATTATTGTTCGATACGCTTACGAATAATCGTTCTAGTGTCTAAAAAAAAAAAAACAAAAAAAAAAACGCAAGCATTATATCTGTCAAATACTACCATACTGGCATGTCAACAAAACTTGTGCTGCTATTCCTTTTTCATGAATAATGTTTTATTTTAAGGTACTGAAAATTACATCTGATAAAAAGGATCGACAGAGACTAAAATGGCATTCAGCCGCGGTCTCCTGGTATGTAGAATTACTTCTCTTTAAGTTCACCTCGGAATTAGATCTCATTGCTATATACGGCACCTTATCACTGGAATCGTTGATGATCTTTATCGCAATGTTTAACATTTTCATTATGTCTGCATGCAGCTTCTTTAGGTTTGTCACAAAGTCGAATCTGAATATTTACTTAAGCTTGTATTTGACATTACAATATTTAAATAACTGATTTATTTTATATTCAAATATGCAAATGAATGCTTGCATAAAACATTTAAGTTGTCCAATGAATGCGTTTATCAACATTAAAATGTATGAATGGTTGTTTGTATTCACAATAGTGTTACATTTCAATAAAATGGGTAGATTCAAAGCATTATTCATCACAGATAATAGAATTTTCTTACCGGTCCCGGTGACCAAGTAGTTACAGCGTCCGCCCTGATATCGGAAAGTCGTGGGTTCGACAGCGATAGTCGTGAACATGGTGAAGGTATATATTATATTTGGTGCTTCAAATAAAGGTACTTAGAGTCTGGTAAGGTCTCAGAATAATGAAACTAGGTGTGATATACCACCAGTCTACAGCGTTTAATTGCAAAGATTAGCACTTTATCTGTTTCATGTAAACACAAATGTTCTAGTTTTATGACTAAATGGCGATGTTGCATTGTTACACCTTGTACACTCAATTTGAAAATAGTCGTTGCATAGAATCATTTGATTTAACGAGCTGTAAACGAAAAACAATCATATACAAAGTCGTATACAGCTCACATACGCTGATCTAACTCACGATATATCAGCAGTCATATGAAAACCAGTCACTAACATCTGAGTCATTTGGCCAAAGAAAAAAATACGTAGGTAGTTCCTCAGACAGTTCGTGCAAATATCATTATGAGGTTTTTGTTTAAAGTCCTATCCCACGCTGAAAAGTCAGATTCCGAATGTTTAAATAGATGGTAAGCTTACATGAGAAGTCATCATTTTCTTTGACTTTGAACAGCCCGATGAATGGCAAACTAAATTGTCACCCAGCATGATATTATACATGGAATTGTACACTAAATGATCACAGAGAAAGGCATCCGATCTTAAACGATAAGCTCAAAGGAAGCCACCGACTTTTGCCCCGAAGGGATTTTGATTGAAAGCTTAATGATCAGCTAGCGCGATATTTAACTTTTAATGATCAGCCAATTGACGTCATGTATGGACTGACGACCATTATGATCAATTAAATGCCAAAAGGTATGTTCACTTGACAATATAAATTTAGACGGGCATTAAATATATTGCTAATTACTAACGTTGACATAGAGGTAGAAAATATCTTTTATCAAATACATGTAAATGAACACATATTTTCATCCAAAGTATTACATTGAGTTTGTACCTGGATGCTCCGCACGATATCCTCATTCATTTTTTCGGATATTTATTTGAAGTTTCATATTAGACACAGTCAGTAGTTGACATAGCATAGCAAATACCCAGGCTAGACGCTTTACCCCATGTCAGTGACCTTAGTCCTAAGTGCGTTGAACTTAAAATAATTCTAAATAGACAAAAGGATATCATATAAAATTATATAACTTCGATACACATGACATAACACTGATAAAATTTCAACCCATGATGCATCATTTTTTCTTTTGACTAATAGGACTGAAATAACGTAAAATTTCAAAATATAACCTTATAATCCATCATGTATGTAATGTATGCAGACAATCAACGAGCGTGCCAGAAAAGCAATGTACTTACTATATGGAACTGTGTCCTTGATGCATATACCGTCATGTTTGTATATGAAATTAATTTAAATTATTTTTTTATTTTGTATCGGATTATTGGGAACACTATTATATATAAAAACTACAAGCTCCCCCGATTACAGCTCTTCATTTAAAAAAGAACTATACGTTTTCGGCGCATACAACGTGCCGGAAACTTGTACACGAAAACATGTTTGAATATGGCCATAAGAGAATCCATATTCGAAGTAAACTCTATTGGGTGTGACATGACGTTAAAATACAAGTAAGCAAACATTAAAATATTTTCACAACAAGGAATGATACAACAACGGTCCACATAGCGATTGTGAAAGGTGGGTAGTTATTTTTATAACCAGATCAAAGGTTCCTACTCCAAAATATTCATATATTTGCAAACTGTGGCATGTCAAATAGTGTGAAATTGAAATTCAATCTCAATTGTCAAAACATGCATCATTTATAACAAAATACGATCAATAGAAATTAAATAACTCTAAGTCGATAAAACCTTCAGTGTAAATCAACTACACTTGTAAGCGCCATTATAGAGAGAGGAACCTACTGATATTTACATTGAAAAATAATTAATTACCTTCTTTTGTTATATCTTATATTAAAGCCCCAGTTAATCATAATTGGTTAAGCTAATTTCAAATGTTTCTCCTCCAAAGGAATCACCACAATATATAATATACATAACTATACGTAAGATATAACAAGCCAAAGCACAACCTTTAATTTGTATCGTTCTTAATCTTGTTCACAACAACGTCAAGATAAATTGAACACCTCAGCCATTACTGTATAGTATGTTCAAGAACACGATAAGCCAAATTATATCTCGCTATAAGCAAATTTTATCAGCCATGTCTGAGACGCATGGATTCAATATCATTTCAATGTACGGGTTATAATTTGGAGGTTGCGATTATCCTAATGAAATGTGCGAACCAAAAGCTTTACTTGTAAGATGAAAGCACTAAGCGCAAGTTGTATTGCTATATACTGATTCAATCAATCAATCAATCAATCTTAATTGTTTTTGGTTTGCATATAGAGTATTCTCTGCCTGCTGCTGTATTTTCACGTGACTCGTGCCCACGACAAGGAGGGGAAATCTTGCAATTGTGATGGTGAAAATCACAAGGAGGGGAAATCATGCGATTGTGATGGCGAAAAACACAAGGACGGGAAATCATGCGATTGTGATGGTGAAAAACACGAGGAGGGGAAGTCATGCAGTTGTGATGGTGAAAAACACAAAGAAGAAAAATCGTGCGATGCTGACAGGGTGGGTGCCTTAGATTTGTTGGAACAAAAGAAAATGTATCTCACATTGTTATCATATTCCTTGCATATTACATCGTTACTTCCTAAAACACATAATGATATTTAAAAAAAAAAATACGTTAAACAATATTGTTACAGTACAATATTTAATATTCTTAGGCATACGGCTAACATGTGTAACATGCAGTATTAGTGTGTTTTTTTTCTTCATATCGCTTATTAGCGATGCATCTCAACGTTCGCCTCTACTTGTTGTGCTCTTTTTTTCTATCATTGGTGCAACCATGATAGGAGTTGATTTTGTGAGAAATATGCCGACATCGAATATGAATTCAGCAAATACACATTCATAATGATATAATGATGATGTAATTTTCTTTAGTGTCATGTTTGCCATCAAGTTAAATTTTAATGTAAACCAGTCGATCGATATTGATAATTATAAAAAAGGTTAAATAATAGCTACGAAAAGTACATTAACAGCTAGAAGAAAGAAACAGAACTTATGATATACTTATGATATATGTCTGAGACTTAGGGTGATGGCTGCGTTGGAGGTTATCATGATAATGGTTTTCTTGTCATTTATGACGATCAGTTTGGTACTGCTGCTGCTAATAAAGTTTTATAAGCATAATTACATGTGTTATAAGCATAATTACATGTGTTATAAATTTATAATGAAAGAACCACTCCGTAATATGTTGTCATGTTTACGACCCACGGATACAGAGGACATGAATTCTTTTAGCCCCGCCGACTTTGTTGGGGCTTTTAAAAATGAAGATAAAATGCCCATTATCCGTGGTTATAGTCTAAGCTAGCTTGAGTTTTAACTCAATTCCACTTCTGTGATTGACCGATGAATTACCCAACAAAATAACTAAAAGAAAATAAAGAAATATTCGAACATTGCCCTCCATGCACAGGAATGTGGAACAGGATATACATGCATAACGCCCTCAAAATGTGGTAGTGGAAAGTGTCAGATGAGATGCAAGAGCGGTAAGCCTATATTTATTTCTCTTCCATTTGTCCACTTTCATTGGTTCTAACTTATTATCAGACACAATGTGTGTGTATGACTTACTTTACAATAATGTTAATATTTCATTTTATCTATTGCTCATTCACTTCTATATCATCAGCAATTCACCTCGAAAACTTAAAAAGACTTCCGAAGATAGCTGATGCTATTCCATTTGTTTTGATAACATTCATTTTTTTTATTTTTTTTTTATAACTACATGTATCAATAAAGGATTTGGAGAAAAAACTAAAGTGTTTAGAGCCATTGCGACCAAGGACGTATAGAGAAGCCGACAAAATAATTTGAGTTTCGATGACTACCAATGATTGACTTTAGTTAATCCAAATTTGCGTCCTTTATGCTGCGTTTACACTATGTTCCCGGCGGCCACGGCAGCCCCGTTTGCACGAAACGTAGTGCGCCATGGGACTTTGGTGCTTTCTTTACTTTTATACAAGTTGAGTAAAGTCCTCCCAGGTTATCTCACGGTCTATCACGGTACATCCGTGACGAACCGTGGAGGGAAAAAGGACTGAGCCCCGGTGTCAACAAGGCGCACCACGTTACGGCCCGCGGTCTACCACGGATGCAAGTACGTTCCCTCCCGGTCCCCCACGTTCTGTTGGGTTCTCTCATATTTCACGTTTGATCAAGGTCTGGCACGTTTCTTACGTTCTGTCAGGGCTTTCTACGGATGAAACGTGGACGCCGGGCAGCTTTACGGCAAGTTCGTATCCACGGTATAAATCAAAGCGCCAATACCGCTGAGAGAACATGTTTTTAAATGCACTAAAGTGGTAATTATTCAAATTTTCAAACGATCCTGTAACCCCAATTTCATAAAGATGATTGCGTTAAAATGGTCGTAACAAAAACGAAGAACACAGAATTTGTTTCAATAAGCACATTGTCCCTCTTTCTTACAGGACATTATTCAAAGAGAAAACAAAATGTGTACTACAGATTTGTTAAGAGATGCAATCTGTACATGTTCGTTGGCGACAACATTACGACAATGCATAAATAAGAAAGAATATATCCAGTTGTTTACAAAAAAAAAACCTTATTTGCATATTCCGCAAATCTTCGTCAATTTTTTGACGTTTTGCAAAGACCTCCCGTATTCCCTCGTTAAAGAATAAAGAGGGCAGATAAATCAATTGTGATTTGGCTACGGTTTTTCAAATTCAAACTATGTTCGATTACTGACTGTCTTCGGGAATACACGCCAATGCAAAATGTAAACAATGAGAGTATTTTGACATCCATCCACAATACTAAATTGCGTCATTGATCAACACTTTCAATGCGTTTAACTGTTATTTTACAAAAGATATTTGAACATGTACCATTTGCGTTAGTCTACAATATGTCAATGTTATTTCATATTTTCTTTTTACATGAAAATTGTATCATTATGAAGTATAATGGGCCTTTGATAAGATTTATTAAATATATGTATTCAAATAAAAAGATAGAAAATATAATACAAGAAACACACAATAATACATGGCAATGAATAAAGATATCTAGTACAAATAAAGCTACAAATTAAGCCCAAGATTTTTATTATCGTTTTTTAAATAGCCCCCCCCCCCCCACACACACAAAAAAAAAATGAATGCAATGCTTCATTAATGTAATATACCAAGGAAAAAATATTTGTGCAACCATCAATTAAAAAGACTTTTTCAAGCATGTAATAAGGGGATTTTGCACTTTGCACTGCGCTGCATATAACTAGAGTGGCAGATGAAACACTAACATGCATGTGCATAATTATTTATCGGCATCTACAAGTGATGGAATTGCAGTTGTCAATGTTTCAAATATCTCCTAATAATTTAACACTTACTCGCTAGCACATTTACTTTTTATTTCCGTTTATTGAACATTTTATTTCCAGCATAAATCTTTTGCGCATTTCAATTCGGTTTCGACTTATATAATGGAACCGTACTTAAATATAAATAAGAATTAACATCACTGGATGAAAAATAAAATCACACCTATATCTCTGTGTAGTAAGAAAAAAAAATATTGCCCAGACATGCTGTTCGATGCAAAATGCGCGCTACCATAGGACATAGCTATTAAACATACCATCCAAAGAAAATTAATCGCTGTACGAGACTTCATCAGGAAAGCTTCTCGTCTCAATACGGACCACCTCAAATTTTGTTACGGCCTATTACGTTCTGTCACGTCTTGTTGCGTTCATCCTGTTTTGCTACGGCCTGCTGGGTTTCAAATCCACACCGTAACTGCCGTGGCGAGTATTTTTGACAGTTATAAAATATGCACCCCACCACGTTCTCTCACGGCCTCCCCGTTTTGTCCGCGATGGCCTGAAACGTGGTCGCCGTGGCCACCGGGAACATAGTGTAAACGCAGCATTATTTTCAGTGCCCTCAAAAGATATCAGAAAGGATTATTATTGTTCGCAAAATATAGGTACGATAAAGGTCAGTGTTACTCGCAAGAGAGACAAGAAGATTTAATGTTTTATAAGAATACGTGAAAGACATGGTAATGAAGATCACTTCCATGTCATCATTAGTTATTTTATATAGGGTAAGCACCATCATATTGAATCTTGATACAATGTAATTTATAAAACAAGACAAAATACTGTGTATGAAATTTCTATAATTATAAACATAGCTATTTTTTTCTTGCATCATTTTCCCCGTAAGTTTTGTTTTAGCACAAAAAAAAAAAATAAAAATAAAAAAACTAAATAATTTGCCAACAATCATTTTTGCCATACCAATTGATTAACAAATAAGCATAATATTCTAATATATTATAATTGATATACTTAAAAAACAGGTTATTAAAGAAATTATTCAAGAATTGTTGACTAACGACAGTTTTCCGTCCAAAACAGTATAAAAATACTGATTTTTCTGGAAAACTGTCGTAACTAAAGATAGCTTCAGTTTTCCATTAACTATAACTTGACTTACCAACAGATGGTAACATTTTCTTTATGTTAAAATACCACAACTCTTCTCACATTCTTTGTATTTTATTCACATTTATTGTCTGGGTGTTTGTCAATGAAAACAAAGTCAAAGTAGTGACAAATTAAATTTATGTTAATACGGCAGTGTTTTGGTTTGTGTGGGTTATATCCCATTGATATTCATTCTGAGCTAGAATTCTTATCAGATATAGATTTCAAAATATCTTTTTTGAACAATCAGCCATTTTTATTTGCCCAGGAATTGATATTTACTATATTTGCTATTTTTCTGAGTTATTGACTACAATTTGTATCATCAGCGAAAACTATTAGGCAGAACAATTGATTTAAATCATTAATGATGTTATAAATAATAATGGACATTAAATTGAGCTTTGAGGAACTGTGTTCCATCTAGTTTTCGTACCTCTGCTCAGAATAATAGATAATCTGTATTA
Organism: Solen grandis; assembly: GCA_021229015.1. Taxonomy (NCBI): domain Eukaryota; kingdom Metazoa; phylum Mollusca; class Bivalvia; order Adapedonta; family Solenidae; genus Solen; species Solen grandis. The sequence goes on from CM037784.1 coordinate 63,652,807, forward strand.
TAACTAGATTAAAAATGAACAAATACCAAATTATTTACAGATTGATGTGAAAAATAATTCAATTGAAATCTAGAAGACTAGATCAATTTAAGTTTTGTGTAAAATACCTAAGTCCTGTTACATTTCCAATATTACTGCTGCTAAATTTTGAAGCCAGCCACTCATTTACGAGGATTTAAATTTCTTAACTAAGCAGCCTATGTAATAACTTAAAACAAGTAAATAATTCAGCTCACTGTGTCAAAAATGTGTTAAAGAAACTGCACTATCTGCTAGTTACTCAGGCTGGTATTAGCTATATTAATTTATAAATTTATTGATACTCAATTAAGTATTAAAAGTAAGGCAAATACTCAGTTGACCAGTTAAGCTTCAAGGTACTTAATTAATAGTAATTTGAAGTTTAAAGACAGAGTGGTTGAGCTTATATGAACTTTCATTATTTTATTCTATTCATACTCTTTTAAATACATATTTACTGGCAAATCAGGTACTTGAAATAACTTAACAGTTTTGTATAAAATGAAGAACCTAATCAGAGTAACATCAGTTTTGCATCAAGATTCTGTTGCAAGTATATGAGCGTAAACAATGGAAAAATGTATGTAACTCAAGTTACGACCGTTTTGCGTTTACAAACGTATAAGTATAGAGATACAAAAATATTATAACTAATGCATTAAAGTTACTTAAAATAAGACTTTCATGCCAATATATTTTATACTTATATATATCAGTGATAGTTATTGTCAAAAATGCAAAAAAGTGAGTTTTGATAAAAATTTGACTTGCGACAAATTTCGGTTTCACCCTCGATATGTTAAACAACACATATGTGTTAAAGAAACTAAATTATGATCAGTTTATCTATTGGTAATACACTCCCAATTTTTCAGCATTTCATCTCGAAAACCACAAGAGCTTCCGGAGATTGGTGATGCTCATCCATTAAGTTTTATTTTATGATTATAAATAGAGCTATTTTCTTTTGTTTCAGTGAAATGTGCTGGCGATCCGCCGAAAGTACAATATGCGGATACCTCTGTAAACAGCAGGATGTTTCGTAGCCTGGCTAAATACACATGTTGGAGTCCTATCGCCGACCCATCGGAGTTCTCTTCGGTTTGCCTGCAAGATGGAAACTGGTCATCTGTCATTGAAAACTGTCCAGAAGGTAGTGCATGTTTTAATTTTTAAGACTTCCGATTTAAAATGACCATATAATTGACCAGATTATATATTATAGCAGATCAGTGCAGAATTTTATTTGCCGGTATCATTTCTAAGATCCCGTCTGGTATCATTTTCCCCGTAAGTTTTGTTTTATCCGAACTTAAAATATGTTCTTATCAGGGCTATATTTTAAATGGTAATAAGAACATTACGACAGTTGTCTTTCCGACGAAGAGAGGTAAGGTGTTCTTATTTCACAAACCCAGACACCGCTGCTATCTCAATTTTATTTGCGTGATTCGGGCGCATGTTTATTCGGCCCTTAAATGTACACTCACTAAATTAAAGAGAAACAAAATGTGTTCGAAAACATTATGTTCCCAACAGAGCAGTTCAGATGTCAAATATTTGATGTGAATTGAAAGCCATTCATGAATGGAGCAAGTATGCCAACTACATAAATTTTATAGAGTAAAGGAGTAATGCTCAAAATAAAATGAATCATTGAAAATAAAGGGAAATAAAATATCTGAAAAAAAAAAATTAAAGCAGAACTAAAGAAAACTTAAAAAGAAATACAAAATGAGATGCAGGAGAGATGAGTTTGTATATTTTTTTCTTTTTTTTTTCTTTCACATAACCAATTTCATGGGTTTTAACTTTTTAACGGACACAAAATGTGTGTCTTCCATTAGAAGAACGTGTTATAGCCCAGAAGCAGTAAACAGTCAGGAGACACAACAACAGCAACACATATATATTAAAGAAATAAGAATATGACTAGTTCATTTATTGCTCATTCACTTACAGAGTATCAGCAATTTACCTCGAAAACCACAACGGCTTCCTGAGATAGGTGATGCTTTTCCATATATCTTTATTACATCCGTATTTCACAAATCATGGATTGCGTTAAACTAAAATCATGAAGACAGTTCAATAACTACCGTTCTTACCGACATGGCGACCAACTATGTATAGAAAAGTTTGCACATTTATTTGAGTTTCAATGACTATCTTAGCTGGACTGCAGTTAGTCACACAAAAACAGAGTTGATTTGATGAATTGAATTTCTGATGAGGTCAGAGTAGAGTCACGTCCTTTAGTTTAAGTGTTTTCAAACGGTTTTTACTGTTTGAAAAAATGAGGTATCATAAAGATCGCTGTTACTCGAAATAGAGGCAAAAAGATTTAATGTCTATTTGAAAGGATATCTTTTAACTATATCTCTTCAATATTTCCAATTTCATTTGTTCTAACAAATTACTGGACACAAAGTGTATGTATATTTTTTCCTTTACATTTATCAAAAAATCATGTTACTGAACAAGAACAGTTTACCAAGGAGAAATTACAAAAAACAAATATGTGTAAAAGAAACAAAATATAACCAGTTTATCCTTTGCCCATTCAAAGCCAAATTATCTGCAATTCACCTAAAAAATACAAAGGTTTCTGAAAATAGGTAATGCTATTCTATTTATTTTTATAACATCCGTTTATCATTTATTATGAATTGCGTTACACTAAGAACATGATGACAGTTCTATAACTAAAGTAATTAAAGACACGGTGACCAATTATGTATAGGAAAGCCTGCAAATTAATTTGACTTTCAATGCTATAAATATTTTGATGTATTTAATCCAAATACAGCAGAGATGATTTTCAAATTGAATTGCTGGTGAAGTCGCATTGGAATCGCGTCCTTTAATTTCACTGCGAATTTAGTCGTTTGAAAAATCTAGATATAATCAAGATCATTATTACTCGAAATAGAGACACATATACTTATTGTCGTAGATTTTTGTTTTGTACAAGACATGGTAATGCAAATTACTTAAATGTCAACATAAGTCGTTTTATTTAATATGGTAAACATCACCATATGGCATCTTAATCAAATTTTAAACTTTGATACAATACAATACAATACAATACACTGTTAATGACATTTTTATGATTATAAACCGTTTACTTCTGTTTCAAGACGCTATGTTTTTATATGAATTCGTACACGACATGGTAATGAAAATCACTTTAATGTCAACATTAGTTGTTTTATAAAATATCGTAAGCACCATCGTAAAGCATCGTGACAAAATGTAATTTATAATACAAAACAAAAAAACATAAATTATATTTCTAGGCTTATGAATTGTGCTATTTTCTTCTGTTCCAGTGGAATGTGCTGGAGATCCGCCAAAAGTACAATATTCGGATATCTCCGTAAACAGCAGATTGTTTCGTAGCCTGGCTAACTATACATGTTGGAGTCCCATCGCCGACCCATCGGATTTCTCTTCGGTTTGCCAGAAAGATGGGAATTGGTCACCTGTCAATGAAACCTGTCCGAAATGTAGGGCATACTTTAATCCATAAGACCTCCTATTTATAATGATATTATAATTTACAAACCGTAAGATTTCATTTCAAGTTATAGGCTTATATACTGATCAGACCAATGTATATTTTCGTTTGTCGTTATTATTTATGAGACACAGCCTAACGTTATTTTCCTTATAAGTTCTGTTTTATTCGAACTTTAACTCTTTATCGTAATCAGTATTATATCTTAAAACAGTGATAATTTGAAAGAACATTACTTCAGCTGTCTTTCGCACGATGAGTGTCAAGTTGCAAGCATAAACACCGCTGTCATATCAACATTTCGTGGTTTTATTTTCTTTGCGTGATGTATGCATGTTTTTTCGACCACTTCATTTACACGCACTAAACAAAGAGAAACAAGATGTGTTCGAAAAACCTCTATGTGTCCGTCTGAGTAGGTCAGATGTCAAAAGATTGATGTAAATAGAAAGCCAATCATCAGTGGGGTACGTTTAACAACTCTAGTATATTGTATATGGTAATGGAGTAATTCTAAAAACAAAATTTCTTTAGAAGAGGGGGGGGGGGAATAAATAGAAACCCGAATCAACACTAAAGAAAGAGTACAAAAAACGTCATATAAGATTCAAAAGAGGAAATCCTATATCTTGTTCAATTTCGTATTACCAATTTCGTTAGTTCTAACTAATTAAAGGATAAATAGTGTGTGTGTATGCTTTCCTTTACAATAATCTGAGTAAGTCATGTTACCGAACAGGAACAGTTTAACAAGGAGAAACCATAATAACACATGTATAAAAGGAACAAAATATGATCAGTTCACGTATTGCTCATTCACTAACAAATTATCATCCATTCACCATGAAAACCACACAAGCTTCTGAAAAAAAGTGATTCTATTATATATATACATATATATATATATATATATATATATATATATATATATATATATATATATATATATATATATATGGACATTCGTATGTAACAAATCATGGATTGTGTTTCACAAAGCACATGGCGACAGTTCAATCACTTAAGCGTTTACAGACATGGCGGCACACTATGTATAGAAAAGCTTGCACATTAAGTCTCAATGACTGTCAATGTTTGACTGCAGTTAATCCCAATAAAGCAGGGGTGTTTTTCGAATCAAATTGCTGATGAGGTCAGAGTGGCGTCACTTTCTGCAGTTTCAATGTTTTCAAAAGATGTGTAAAACGAATGTTAATGTTTAATAAATATAGGTATGCTCAAACCACTTTTACTCGAAAAAAGGTATACATATTTTAATTGTTAAGACTTGAGATTTATAACAAAAGTAAGATTTCATTTTGAGTTATAGTTTATAGTCTGATCAAACTACGTTTTCTTTTGTCTTTTTATTTAAACTCTATGTCGTAATTAGTACTATATATTTTTTAAATGGTGATAGATTGAACGAACATTACTTCAGCTGTCTTTCCTGTTATGATTGTCAAGGTGCTCTTTTTGACAAGCCCAAACACCGCTGATATATCAACAGTTCGTGATGTCTCTCATTATTTGCGAGATCTGGCTCCATCTTTATTCGGCAATTTCATATACACGTGAATAGAGAAACAAATACGTTCGGAAAAGAAAACAGCATTATGTCCTCGTCTGTGCAGATAAGTTGTCAAATAACTGAATGTGAATTGAAATCCATTCATGAATGGAATAATTATGTCAACTATATAGGCTTTAAGTACTTATGTAGTAATGCTGAACGGAAAAGTGTTATGAAAAATAAAAATAAAGGGACATAAAAAGAACCAGACGGAATTCTGTTTCGTACTCATTACACGTCTACGTTTACATTTTATTTTTAATGATTAAGCTGAATAACTTAAAGTGTTAAGAAGAAAACGATAAAGAAATAAATAAAGATAGATCATATAAAACTCGACCCAGGCATATATATGGTCCCTTAATTTTTCCTACTTGCTATCATTTTTGATTCAAGTTTTAAATCATTATTGTGTTTTTGATTATGAATTTTGCTCTCAACAATCTATTTCAAATACAATAAAGGGCGAACATAAAAAGAAAAACCAGTAGAGTTGTGGTTTTTGGTCACTGCAATTTTTCCTAATTGTCATTTACTTGTTAATGAAATTTTAAATCAATACCCTTTAGACTCATCAAGTATTTTGTATTGCTATTCTTTTCTTTGGGCAGAAATTTACTGTAGAGGTGATTAAAAAAGGTCCAGGTAAAAATACGGTTCTTGGTTATTACACTTTCATATCTCAAAATCTATTTTACATTTTTAGTTTAAGTAAATACCTTAAATATGTTATAAGTAATGCTTCCTAAAAAAATGAAATAAGATAAAAAATGAGTTAATTCAAACTTTAGACCAGGTCGAGTTATTGGTCTCGGTCACAGCACTTTTGTTCATATATGGAGATTCAAGACAATATCTTGTACAGTTTTCAAGTTAACGACAATGACAAAGTTGCTGATAATCCAACAAACCAACAAACAGAATGGACAAGTACAATATAAACACAAACAAACAACTTGCAGACATAAAAATCAATCCAATTGCAATATTTACAACCGGATATTGCTGGTTCTGCAAATGGTTTTGCCGATGATATTCATTATTCATAGTTATTCATTATTAAGCATCCTTGTTGGCCATAAATTTGGTTTTGACACGTTACAAGGAGATACAATTGGAGATAAAATATGTTCACGAACGACTCAATATGAATTGTTGAAAGGCGGTAGGTGTTTTTCTTTCATTCTTCCGTCCATTCCTTTCTTTTTTCTATCTTTCCGAATGGTCCAACTCTCATCCTTCAAAAGGTACAGTTGATAGATACATCCCAAGACAAAAAGTATTTCAGCAAAACGGATAATTAGCCGTACCCTAACGGGTCATTCTAACCCGTGGTAATATGGAGTTTATATTTCTTCTTTATATTTTCAGATTGTAAAGACGGATGGGTTCTCTTTGTAAACAACTGCTACCTATTTTGGCTTCAGAAGTTAAATTGGGTGCAATCACAGGTTAAATTTGTTTTATTAAATTCCCTAGAATCAAATCGAGAGACACAGTTTCCTTATTGAAATATTGTAGTACTATTCAGATAGTAAACATTCATTATTACTTGTCATAGGCGTAAATGCCATTACCCATTTCATAATTCCATCAATTTCACTGACAATATATAATAACATAGATTTCTGTCTGTAGGGCTCAAACAAACATACAGTCAAACCTGTCGTGAGCGGTCTGTCACGGGAACAATTGAAAGTGACCGCTTTATAAAGATGATCACAAAATGAAAGTTCAACATATATCAAAATGCCTTTATGTAATATTAAAACTGACCGCAAAATGCAGGTTGACCGCTTATAGCAAGTGGCCGCTAATACATGTTCAACTGTACGAGGAACATGCTTATTTTTACAGAATCATTGCGAGGAACTTGGGAGTAATCTTGTGAAAGTGGAATCCATTACCGAGCTTGCTTTCTTAAAGGAAAAGAGCAAAGGTATTTATTATATCATTGAAAATCTTTACACACGTATATTGAGTGTGTATTTGTGTGTATGGAGCTGTGGCGGACATCAATTTACTATCTGGGTACCTCGTGTATCCTTGTACGCATGCATATTATCCCTCCTAACAAAACTTAGGGTCTGCCTTCGTTTTCTGCCACCATGGCTTCCACCAATACTGACATCACTACAGAGATCAAAAGCAATGTGTCCCAATAATATGCATACTTGAAGAGAAGTGAAAATAATTGTGTTGAACTGTGTCCACGGATGAAGTCCTTGCAAGATAAAAATGTTATGATTAATTATAAACGCTAACTGAATGGATAAACAATTTGTAGATATTTTGGAATTATGATTACCGTTCAAAACAATGTAAACTGGTCGCACAGAAGATAAAAGCCACAGTACATAAATTGACAATCTATATGTTATCAGTTTAACTCGTATGTCTGACACAAGTGATATTTATTTAAAACCATATTTATAGTTTACTGTAATATTTATCTAGTTAAAAAGAGTTATACATTAAAAATACTTGTATGTTATAGATATACATCAATCGTATAGAAGAAATCGTAAGAGGACTGCAACAGTTCAATTTGTGATTTAATGTAAAGTACAAATACCATCAATTTTGTATCTGATTTTTCTCACACGTGCAATATAATACGTAAAGAAACCCAAGACCATATTTGTCCGTCATTGTTTTTGTATGGGGTAACCGTAAAATATTAAAAAAAAATAAATAAAAAAGAAATAACATTAACATGTAATTATAAGGTTCGAAACTCCCCTTCCAAACAATTGAGACTGAAATACTTTAATACCTTCAAAATTCATGTCTCTCAAGAAGACCATTTAGGTGATATTGCCTAACAGGATATGTGCATTGACACAGTATATAATAGAAAAAAGAAAAATACTGAAACCAACCAAATTAAGGATACAGAATTGAAATTGGCGAATCACACAATGGGGTGAAATCTTTTTATCCATGGTGACTCTGAAAGAATGAACGTACTTTAAATATTTCATTATTCATAGAATTCGGTCGGCATTATTACTGGATTGGTGCAAGAAGTTTAGAAAACAGAAACTACACTTGGCACGACGGGACATCCGTTGAAATCGGATGGGCACCAGGTAAACATAATTATATTATAATCTTAAATTGAAATAGAATGATTAATACGATTATTCATTAAGTCAATATAGTCGTTTTAAATATGAATCTATGTGTTTGACTGGAACCAAATTTGAACAAGACTATATCATGATGTAGAACAAATAACCAAAGTTTAATCATTAAAGACAATGTATCGGTTTTCTATTACATGTATATTCGTTCTAATGATTCATGTTTCTTTCGACAGTCGTTTAATTTTCACCCTAAAGCGATACTTCTCATAATTTTATTTCAAATACTGCATTGTCGTCCCATTATATGTATGCACGTTAAATTTCGTATTTTTACAGTTACTGAACCTAAAATTGTATATAAAAATGATTTGTCTTTGCTATGCAGACTTGTCTGACTTACAATAATACATGAGCAAACAAGGGAGACAGAAAAAGACAGCCTTTTTCATAATGCTTAACCTGAGTGCTGGCCTACTTTGTTCACCAAAGCACCAGAACACGTTCACTTGGAATAAAGTTTTGGTATTGTAAAAACCGATATGGAACAAAATGCTACAATAATTTTGCTTGGATTCTTGCCTCACAGGAAGTTATTTGTCAGTCTTTGGTATATGTCGGATCTGATTATATTTTCCCATACTTTTAGGACAACCAAACCTCGATGAGGGATGTGTAGATATGGTTCGAGATATTGGCTATGCCATGAATGACCACAATGACTGTTTCAATACAAATGGAGAGAGCATTTGCGAGATAGGTATAAATTAGATCATAATTTAACCTGGTTGCAATTATTGAAGGACATGTAAATATGATACACGTGTTTGTATCTAAATTAAAACAAAACTGAGAAAATCGCAAGCTTAAGTCTGTTCCTTGTAATCGATACATTTCTTGCGACTGCTAAATGTGTAAATCTGATAACATTTTTATCAATATTCATTTAAACCTGATATAATGTGGTAACTTTGGAGTAATGTTGAAAAAGAAAATATCGTGGTGGAAACAAAGACTAAAAAAATAATTTATACAAGCTGAGATATTAAAAAGATACACATTGATGGTCACATATCATGCCATAAATCTTCCATATAAAATCCTAAAATCCACGAATTTAAAAGTTCATTGAAGTTCACACCTGATAAGCTTAATGTTATGGTTCATAACTGTACATGATCATACATTGTAGCATGAATCTACAACCATGTTCACTATACTAATGCCGTTCCATCAATCCAGGAACTTAACATGTCATTAACATTGGTGTTTATTGCATTTATTTTGGTATTGCTTTAGGTATACGCACCCTATTCCATATCTTGTCTTTGGATGGTAACATATCTTTGAAACTTTGGAGAAATCATTTGTTATCGATTCTTAGAATTCAATTCAAAGCAATACAAGGGAGACTCAGTAGATTAAACACAGTAAATATAAGATGGCGGCCTATAATTAACATCATAAAAATGTATCATTGATGATAAATGAGCGCAATTGAAAGTTAATTACACATTACGTAAACAGGATTGGAAAATGTCGCTGCATAGTTTTAAATATATAACCTGGGGCGACTGTACTCTTAACCTTCTCTGTACTAAACACTTTATTATTATAATTTCAGATTTCACAAATCACTGAGCATGTTGGTTATGGCGAAGAACTCGAAAAGGACAAATACGAAACATATTTTTTCCTTCTGGTGTGTGTGTGCGTGTGTGTGTTTTACAACTATTTGCTCGACTACGATTCTGAATAAAAAAAAATAAAATAAAAAACTCGAAAATGCTCACTCACTTTATAAACAATATATACAACACAAACTGTCCGTTTATATTTGTTTGGGGCCGCCGTGGCCGAGCGGTTACAGTCGTGGACTACCAATCTCTCAGACCCTCACCGCTGTGGGTCCGAATCCCGGTAGGGACTTCGGATTTTTCATGTGATGAAGCCTTCCAGTTGGCTTGCAGTAGGTCGGTGGTTTTATCCGGGTACCTCTGTGTACTCGGGGTATTCCTCCACCTGTAATTAGCTGGGCGTCACTACATGCTTGAAATACTATCGCAGCGACGGTAAACCCCAATACAACAATACGACAATATATATGTTTACTGCATGTCATGGGAAGGCAAACAACGAAATGAAATGGCTTTTGATAAATTCTGTTTCATATTATGTCCTTACTTTCATAAAAATAAATTCATTTAAATAAACTGTTTTAAAAACAGAGAGAGAGAGAGAAAGAAAGAGGGATCCGATGATCGAAGAATCGCCATATAAGCGAGATAAAAGCTATCTAAATAATTCCCTGTATCGCTCAAAATTGGTTAAGTACAATATGTAGTCTTTAACTTCTCACCTACTTGGACTTACTTAATCTGCATTTTCATATTTCTCAAACTGTATATACGTGAAGCCAGTATGCATTTTTATTAACCTTTTGTACTAGGATAATCAAGAATTAAAGATACGATTTCTTCGATTATTCTTTAATCATATCCCGTAAGTTTCTAGACTGACCTCATCAAATTTACTTGATTTGTGATTCTTTATGACGCCACTACGTACGAATACTTATACTATTGTAGGAGCATTTATACTGCAATTTAAAAAATATAACGTATTAAGACAAACTCGAATCTTATTCCTACTCCTACATTTTTAATTGTAAAGGTTCCAGACAACGAAAGTCTAGGTACAAATACAAAAACTTCCGTCACTTGCTGCAATCATAAATACATTTTCTCAAATATAATTCATCTTTACTATAGCGATAGGGTCAATCACATAAGTATAAATTAACGCGACATTTTGAAATACATTTGTGTTGCTTCATTTTCCCGTAATTGGAACTATATGCGTTATTAGAAGATGTGTTGTTTATCACTAATTATTACACCGAACATATACAACGTATATCAACAACAACATCTTATACTTAAAGAAAATAATCAAATATCCCAATCTGTCCAAAAACAAACAAAAAATCTTGTCAAGCTAGCATGCTTGATACTATGAAACTTAATAGTAATTATAAGCTTTTTTGAAACAGTTTCAAAGCGAGACAATATCCAATTAAGCAATGATCATATAGTGCTTGAGATATAAAAACCGAAGTACACGTAAACCTTATTGTATCAGTACCCTTCCATTGGTAGAGAGACACGGTGCATAAAGCAATGACATCATTCGACAGTCATAGCTAAGCCAGATATTAATCATTCCCTTTCGCAGACGAGACTTTATCTTCCACTCTGAGCCAAAACTGCATCCATCAAACACTTGACCACAATGTCCAGAAGCAAAATTAACACAATTACCATAAGCAAATCCCGGAATTAGAAAAAAAATACTTTAGACAGGCATGGTAAACCAACGGACATATCTCTGATAAAATCCTATACAAAATCGCTCTAACCTCAACACCATGTGATGAACTAGTCAACGCTGGGTGGCAAAATTAATTCTGTCAGGAAAATCATCTGTATATAGACTGTATATAGTTAGTGAGTTAGGTCTGAATTACTTTGTATTTTTTCTCTTCGTTAGCATTCATTTTAGTTATTTGTTAGACAGTTTTAGAACCATAGTGTATATTCAAAATTAATGTGTAAGGTGGTTAGTCGTTGGCTGAAAATTAATCCATGCTTAAGTCCATGCTGAATGTCAAAAACTCAGCAGGTAAAATAACCCCTGCCTGCGTGCGCGGGATATATACGACCACTGCTTGCACTCGTGTGATCAGGACATCAGAATATAATTTATTTTGGTGACGGGCTTCTCTGAGTGTAGAAGCTAGTTCGTGCCTGGTTCATATACACCTTGTGGATATTACCAGAGACGAAGTTTTATAGGCTGTCTGGTAGACATACTGCACAGTTACCAGTCATTTGAGAGCATTGCGTTTTCTGTGGCTGGGGTAGTAGTATCTCAGAAGCTTCTGGGTGCATGAAAATTGTGCGTGTAAACATACAAGCTACAAGCTATTCGCTAGGGCTCTGAGCTCCCTGACCATTGAGGTCTGAGACTAGCCCAGACATTGGTAGGAGTGAAGCTCGGAAGGCTGTGACTGTGAGGTTTCATGATAGGGGCTATGAAACAGCCAAGCTCAGGGGTTAGAAAACGGGTCTGTGTATGAGACACGGTGTTTTAAGGCTTGGGACTAAGTCCAGCATTCTGTTTATCATAACTTTTTTTTTTCATTAGGAAGGAAATCATTGGTTTGGGATCGGTCAGCACAGTGTAAGCTGGGAAGACGACTAGCCACCTTGCTGGCATGGGACTTGTATATGCTTTAGTTTAGATCTATATGTTGTGTCCCATAGCTGAGGTGATTTTTAGTTAGGTTATCGTTCGCCAGGCTTGTTTCGACTGTATATATTTGTATATAAACTTTATGTGGGGGTTGTTTTTCTAGAGCTAGGTAGCTCATGCTATAGTTTGAATCCTTTGTATAACGTTTAGCTAAGACACTGTCACCTTACAGAACGCCCGAAACATTCAATAAAGGTCTGAGATCAGGGTCTTATCATAAGCATATCACCAGCATCCTGACAAATTCAACGCCCAAAATACTGTGCCAATGCGGCAACTTTCTGCTGTCAATAAAAATCATGCCCACAAATGTTCTTCCTCATATGTTTCATTACTATGGCTTAACCCAATACCGGATGCTAGTTACGGGGGACCCCACTCTCTGTTTTCATTTCTATAAATAAATTATCAGCCAGATGTTAGATGTTCCTTATATTTCATTAATCATAACTTATTTCATAACTAAGTTACATGTGTATGACACATATCATTCTGCCTCACTGTGAATGAATACAAATTAAATTTCTTTCTTCAAATGGATCACAATTTATAAGTAAATGTTATTGTATTGGTGAAACAACAATTTTAAGGAATCAAAATGCATTAAGGTTTTCCAAGTATCAATCTGTAATTAAATACCCATACATATGACTAAAACAAACCTTTATTTTGAAAAAAGTACGAACCAACAGTATTTGTTTTAATTTTTTTTTAATGTCAAATATTCGAGTTTTTCTTATTTGCAATGAATAAAGGTTAAAAGCAGTTCAGCTTAAATACAAATTACAAATTCAAATCGTGTGTTTGAACTCGTGTTTAACAAAAAAGAGGGCCAAATAAGGGAAAAATATATATATTCAATTGTAAAAGATAGATATTTGAACAGAAATTGAGAGTTAAATCTAAACTTTTTCTGTGTATATTGTGCATTTTATAGCATAGTTATCTAAGCCGCAAATACACCGGGCCAACAAGTCCCGGAACTACCCTTATATGCTGAGATCGAAGCAAGGGTTTAGTACCAGTACTATTTTTCTACGACTTTGGTATATCGCGGCCGAGGATCGAATCCACGACATCCCAATTCCGGGGCGTTTTTTTTTTAAATAATGTATATACAGTCGAACTTCGGTGGGGAAACGGCAATTAGGGCTGGGGGAACGGCAATTAGTTCTAGTCATCGGTGGTTCGACCCAACCGTGGTTATAATGATTTACATATGATTTACATATGTTCATGTATTAAAAATATACGATCAATTTTAGGCCGACCTTTATAATTGATCGATTATCGGAGATTTCATAATTTGTCTTAATGTTGGCAAAGTAAAAATAGAGGTAACATTAAAAAAAACATAACTTTTTTATTATTTTATTCTTTTGACACATCGGCCTACGTGCAAGCCGAAACGTTTCCTGCATTCGTTTTATTTTGCATAAAAAATGAAAAGAGAAATATGTACTGCAAATTATCCTCAAATATAGCTTAAAACAAAACAATTAATATTCCATTAAATCAATTAAACGAATTCCTCTTTTAATTTGACACATGACCAACGTTAACGTATGTCATCTTATTACACTTTTATTTGTTAATTAATGAACCGCTGATTGTGCTAATCTCAAAATGTGTGAAAACACGTTGCCCTGAAGGTTGCAATTAAGTCCCCCATGGAAAATTGTATGTAGGGAGGTTCTGTAGGCAGAAAGATCTAATAATAAGAAGAAGAAGAATAAAAAAACAGTACAAACCCTATAGGATTTTCTGCCTGTAGGCAGAAAGTCCTGATAATAAGAATAAACATAACAAACCCTATACGTTTTCCGCAGGTTTGCGAAAAGCCATAATAAGATTTTGTGAAATTCAACACTTTTTTATTTTTAATGCGAAAGAGTTCCAAGTGGCATAGGTCACTTGGATCTTTTTCGATTTCATCAAATTTGCGCAAAAGATCTAAGTGATTTTATTTTTCACTTAACTATTTAATTGAAGAATTTGGTTAAAATTAACAAATACCAATGTAAAAGTAGGTGAATCAAGAACTTTTTAGAAAGATTTGTTTAAAATAAATATGCTACTTAGACATTATTTTTAAATTTACTTAAATTGATAAAACAAATGCGTTTTCAGTGGGAAGAAGTTTTTTTTATTAAATATTTTTTTTTTGTTGCTAATTATTTTTTTTTTGTGTGTGTTAATCTTAATCCAATATTTAACCGTATTTGAGAAGAATGAGTAATTTTTCATTTTCATTTATATTTAAGAGATTTCAATTGTAAATTTCAAATGACAAAATAAAAATGTTTTTACCAACTCCTGAAAAGTTTTCTAAAATGCACTTATAACCTTTTCGCATTCACCCCTCGATATACTCCTCAAACTGTGTAGGGTGTTGGGTGACTATTATATACCACATACAGGATTTGGGTTTACAAGGAGGCCAAAGGACAACCGCTCAGTGATCTTGAATGTGAAAATAATTTCCGATTTATATCTTAAAAACGCTTCAAACTATGTTCCTTAATCTCGACAAGAAGTTTGGCAATGGCTAATTTTTGACGCCTATTGCCTTTGTATCAAAACTAGAAATATGCTATGTTCATGAGTGTTAAAACATAAGGCGATAAAAAATAAATATGCACCTGTACCCTGCCTGTTTATCATGTCCCGCACAATTAACCAGTGTGTGTACTTTCCATTTCTCACCAAAGCAACTTTGATCGACCCCAGGCCACGTATACGAAATATTAGGCCATCTGTCCAGGGCTGTGGATTTCGTCCATAAATTGTATGTTTCTTTAATGTTCATCGACAACATATTTAAAGTAGTGCATGTCCCTCTCTTCTTCACTCGACCGCCCTCTTTCTCTCTCTCTCTCTCTCTCTTTTACTCTTTCTTTCTTTTTCTACACGATATATTACACACTTAAATACATATTGAAATAGCTTGCTACATCGTTATTGAACGTGCGACTTTAAAAGTATAACTCGAAGACGCTGTAAAGCATTATATTTAATCATCTTATTTGATTATATACATCCATCAATGTAAACAAAACATATATGATAGCAAAATATCTACACATTTCCCAATAATTGTACATTTCAATTTGTATATAACAGGTCATTCTGGAAACATTTCCTATTCTGAATAATTACAGTTGATTTGACATTAATTAAAAACATCATTCACACCATTTATTAATCAAATCAAACAGTAACATCTGTAATTATTCCACGTCATTTGTATCACCATTTTATATTGAGACACAATAACTCCTTTCGTCCATGATTTGGGATGAACACTGATATCGAATATTTATATTGAATAGTGTACACAATTATGATGAAATAAACACATTTGCATCAATGAAAATATCATAATTACATGATATATGACTGTTCGAAGTTTCATTGTTTTCGAAATTTCATGTATGGAAATAGGGCAGCTCAGTTTATCGATGTAAAATATGTTTTCACACGAAGTACTCACTAGGACATATTTCGATATACTAGGGGAGATTGATGAGTTCGTGGAATTTCTTTATTACTGAAATATGGATTAGAAAATGAAACAAGAGGGCCAAGATGTCCCTGAATCGCTCACCTGATTATAAATGAACAACATACGATGGTTTTATTCATATTGACCTATTTTTTCCCCAAATTTCCAAGACGTTTTGAAAACAAACATTCTGACCAAGTTTCATGAAGATTTGGTCAAAAATGTGGCCTCTAAAGTGTTACGCATGTTTTTTCTAAGATTTGACCTCATGACCTACTTGTTGATCCCACATGACTAAAAGTCGAAATTGTCCAATATTTGATGTTGAAAAGTATCCTGACCTAGTTTCATGAAGATTGAGCCAAAAATGTGGCCTCTATAGTGTTAGCAACGTTTTTATAAGATTTAACCTCGTGAACTACTTCTTGACCCCACATGACCCAAATTTGAACTTGTACAAGATTTTATGGAGACAAACATTCTGACCAAGTTTCATTAAGATTGGACTAAAATATGGCCCCTAGAGTGTTAACAAGCAAAATTGTTGACGACGCACGTCAGACGCCGGGCGATCACAAAAGCTCACCTTGAGCATGTCGTGCCCAGGTGAGCTTAAAACAAAATACATCACGTGATACGTTTATTCAGGCATCTGTAGGTACAGTAATGTACAATGACCACCGTTAAACATGGAAACGTATATTGTTTTCACATATCGTAGGCCGTCAGTAACAAAGTGTCCTATAGTTACGCTCGTGATAATCTCACGGAATATATGAACGGTGTTTATGCTCAGACACCGCTACCTGGTGAAATATGCCATGTCACTGGCGGAAATCATGGACATATACTTTGATCTTACACAGTATTATTTTCGCTGTCCTTTATTAAGTTTACAAATATATTAGAAACGTAAATTATTTAATCTTTTCTAATGCATTTTACTTTTATCGAATTTCATCGTCATCATCATGATGTGCTGTGATATTCCAGGTGACATTCTAATGAGGCGGACCGGAATCATTCTCGGTGCCGGAAGTCAGAAAGGGTTCTACTCTGGAGGAATCAGCGAGGTGTCCGCCTACACTCTAATATGCATGCAGCGTTGTTCATTCATATTGTTCCAATATATTAATCTTAATGCCGTTTTCGACAAATTCAGCCATTTAATGGATGTGAGTGTTGAGGCAAAGGCGAGTAATTGATTTTTCTAATTAGGTAAGTTTAAAAAAAAATGGAGAGGTCGTAACCGGTATAAGACTGGTGTAATTCAGGTTTTTGTCCTGCAGTTTTACCCACTGTTTCAGCGGATCCGTTTTATCTTTTCGTTTTGACAATTTGACTTATTTTTCTCTTTTAACTTTTTTTTGTTATTTTGATTACTCGACCGGATAGCCAATGTATAGTACATTTGCAATCATTACATGGCAAAAATGAGCTTAAATAATCGTCAAATAAAATATTTCATCAATTTCTTCATTTCTTTCTTTCTCCTCTTCCCAATTGGATCTGTACAAGCGTTTACCGTCTTTCGCCGAAGCACTCTGAATTCAGTAATATAATCGTGCTCTTAAATCAACCAATAAAATCACATGATTCCTTTTGCCAGCATTTACTTGTTCATCATTATCATTTCATCATGTTTCATTTGTGTAAGAATATGTTTGTCTATCTTTATTTACAATTGTTAGAGGTCAGTTCATAATTGGACCTTTAACGTAAGAAACTTGAAGATGAATTGTTTGAAGACAAAAAAAAGTGAATTATTGCATTATTTGTTTGATTTATGACAAAAATAAGTGAATCGTTGCATGATATATTTGAATTATTTACACTTGATCATTTATTTATATTTATACATATATACATGATATGACGAGAAACTGTAAAGTTTACGTCAATAAAATATACTGCCTGTCTGTCTGAAATTTTGATGAAAATCGGCCCAGAAATAATGGCTGTAGACCGCGTACAAACTTTTTCACCTGGCGCCAAATCTGACGTTATACAATCTGACTAAAGTCATCTCCTATATTTACGCAACGCTACATTAGGATCTGAGGACGACCCGTTGACGTTCGTGTTCTGGATATTTCTTTCTCAGCCAATTAGATCGTAGCGTGCAGAATTTTGTGAATGTTCAATATCTATATTTAGCACAGTCATTTCAGCAGGAATATTAACGTCACCGTAGCGACGTCTATAGAATCCGTCAATGTCGACATTGAAAAGAAAAGACAGGCGGCCATTTTGTTTTGATATGAAAGATATTTTCCTGACTTGACGTCAGAATAAACAATACACAAATTATAAAATAAGTTTACTAGTTCAACCAGGGTGCTTGACACACTCTTGTCTATTTTTAGCCAATGTCATCGCGTCCTTATGAAATTAACACGGTTACAAAATTCGAATCGGTAGAAAGTGTATTCAGTGAGGGGCGTTATAAAAGTTTAATAAAGAGAAATTGTATGTTGCAATTTGATAAGAGCTACCAGGGATTCTATATACAAATACCTGGAGCTTCATTACACTTAAATGAAGACAAATATGGGATACAATTTCGAATTATTAACTAGAAGTGTTATGGTAACGAATCTTAAATCAGGGTCTCTTAATACTGAATGTATTTATGCAGAGACTTTTTAAAGCACTGCAATCAGTGAATAACATATAAACATTCAAATACACATTTCCTTATTCAAAGAGAGAGAGAGAGAGAGATGATGATGATGAACCGATGATGATGTCATTTTAAGATGATGAGAATGTCATTTTAAGATGATGATGATGATGATGGTGATGATTATTGTCATTGTAAGTTTAAAAGACCAATAGCAGTGAATAGCAGCAAAGATAATTGTAAATACATTATGAATGAAAAATATACAGGGAGTGCAATCAGTTGTGAGTTTTAAAATTGCATTGCATTAAAGTAAATTTACATTGTCATTTCAATGATTTATTTTCAGTAATCTTTATCTACACACACACACACTCACATGTTTTTTTTTTGTTTTGTTTTTTTTTTTTGTTTTTTTTTTAATTAGGTCATCAATGCATTTGTTTTATCAAAGTCATGAAAAAATTCTCTCTCCGCATATATACAGCAAACAGCAGCGATGTCCTTGATAATCATTTTCATAAGAGGCATATACTAAAACTATGCAACTTCCCGGCCACAAAGTACTGGTCCATGAACCGTAGATATGGTTTAGTATATGTTGTAAGAATTTGTCTCTAAATTGATGTAAAGATTAAAATAAATCTAAAAAGTATATCTTTATCTTTTTTTATATTGTGTAGATTTCTATACATAAGAAATCATGATAGTTTACATGAGTGATTGCCAGATCAAATTGCATTTAAATATATTCAAGACATAATAATAACATGATCAAATCATCAAATGAATTTTTGACAGAAATATTAACTCAAAAACCAAGCAGAATACATGTACCAGAATTCCAAATTCAACACTATGAGGTTAAATAACTTCATATGTTTGTAATATTCTAAAATATTATTCTCCACAATTATCATTCAATGACTAGTTTCAAGTTTTCATCACATCTGTCACTGTAAATGAAAGATGGTTTTAATGGTGCTGATTTGAAATATTATTTGATTTTAATGATCTTTTTTTGTCTTTCCAATACAAAGAAATCTTAACAGTATACAGGTAATGAATGTTAGGTTTCTTGAAAATATGTTCAGTTTACATGAAAAACAGTATTTTTCCCAATTTGTTTATATAACCTTGTGACTTTTTTTAAAGATCACCTCAATTTTTTTCTTAATGTCTTTTGTTTAGTAAAAAGTATACATTTTCATGCCTTTAAAAAGAACATCCTTTGATGAACTTTCTTTATGGTATTTTTTATCATAAACAATGTTTATCTAACTAAATTCTTTTTAGAGGCAAGCATTCTATGCTATTTACATTTTTTGTACTTGTTCAAAATATGAAATGTTATATCCATTTTTCTTGACCAATGCATTTTTTTTCTTTTCATTTTTAACTCACCCTAAAAATGACACTGCAGTGGCAAATTACACCATGGTTTTGTCATCAAAAACCTTGATTTTGGCCTGAAACAAATAATATTTTCTTTAAAATATTAGTTCTCCACTTAACAGGAAGACAAGAAATCATGGAATGAATTATCAAATATGACCTTTCTTCATGAAGAAAAGACATGCCCAAAGGGGAATTAACAAGGCATCTGAAAAAAAAAAAGGAAAAGGGCATTTTTGGTTAAAAAAAAATTTAAAAAATTTTTTCAACAATAAAAATTTTAAAAAAGGTATTTAATGTGCAGTCTTATGCAAACATATTACAGTTTACAGAAAACTTTCATTTGTAAATATTTCAGCAATTTATTTTCTAAAACCTGTTCATTTTATTGCAGTATAGAGCTAAATATCTAAAAAGGAAATTTATTTTAAGATAAAGATATCATCAGAAATTTAGTAAATATTAATTAAGAGGGACATTATTTTAATAACCTTGACATAAGATTCAAACTAGTTTGGCTGCCTTGGAATTTGTTCATATTTAGAAACATTTAGAAAACGCTTTTGAAACACCCCTCCTTCAATACACGGGGTCACTGAGTTTAAGTAAGAAATTCATGATGAAATCAATTTTGACACAAGTAGCAGATTAATGGACTTGATTGGTATTGGGTTAGCAAAAAAAAAATCAAATTTTTACTACTGTTTCTATCTAAATTCATAAAAAAAGTATTCATAATCTATTGTATAATCCTCTAACTTGTTGTCAATTTTGATTCCTACAAAGTCGTCTGCATTTGCACTATAAAGACAATGTGTTTAAATCGTTTGAAAGGTTTCTCGATAAAAATCTGAATCTGTCAAGAGATGAAAAAGTATATATTTAAATCATGGGTGTCGATCAAACTATTACAACCACATATTGTTTACATTTTAATGAATAAATTTGCGATGTAAATGTCGCGCGTAAAATTGCCCAAAACATTCTTGATTGTCGAAAATCTAAATTAAACTCATAATAACATACAGTTCATTGCAATAAACTAGTTCATCAAAACATACTTTACCTTTCTTTGTAAATCCTTTGAGGATTTTATTGAGAATATAGCTGAATGTTTTAGTCCAAAAATGAACGCTAGCTTTCAACAAGGACTGAAAAACATTTTCTGTAGCACTGCAGTAAGAGCAAAAAATTCCGTAATTACCGGAAAGGGGCTAAATTTCGATACATTTATCAAGAAACCAACCAAGACATATTTTAATTGTTTTATTTACATTCTTTTTTTTTATTTTACATGAACAGCAAATGACATATTGCATTTATCATTTTGACATTTTCAATCAATCATGCATGAATTATACATCCTTTAAAAGACGTTCTCTGATTGGCTTAGATATAAATAGATTTTATTGGAAAACCAATCTCAAAGGAGAACAATTCAAATGGGTCGTCTTCAGATCTTACCGTAGGAAAATCTGTACTTTAGTCAGATTGGACGTTATATGACGTCATATGAATATGAAATTTATTGCATCCGAAATCTCATGGTTTGAAATATATGCCATAAAATTGTCATTGTTCTGAGTCATTGGCAGCACCTCGAAATTAACACAAATATAAGAGGAAGAAAAAAGGAATACTAATAGGAAGAATAGTAAAAAAAACAAACCCTATACGTTTTCCGCATGTTTGTGGAATAACTATAACAAACCCTATACGTTTTCCGCATGTTTGTGGAATAACTATAACAAATCCTATACGTTTTCCGCATGTTTGTGGAATAACTATAACAAATCCTATACGTTTTCCGCATGTTTGTGGAATAACTATAACAAATCCTATACGTTTTCCGCATGTTTGTGGAATAACTATAACAAATCCTATACGTTTTCCGCATGTTTGTGGAATAACTATAACAAACCCTATACGTTTTCCGCATGTTTGTGGAATAACTATAACAAATCCTATACGTTTTCCGCATGTTTGTGGAATAACAATAACAAACCCTATACGTTTTCCGCATGTTTGTGGAATAACTATAACAAATCCTATACGTTTTCCGCATGTTTGTGGAATAACAATAACAAACCCTATACGTTTTCCGCATGTTTGTGGAATAACTATAACAAATCCTATACGTTTTCCGCATGTTTGTGGAATAACTATAACAAATCCTATACGTTTTCCGCATGTTTGTGGAATAACTATAACAAACCCTATACGTTTTCCGCATGTTTGTGGAATAACTATAACAAACCCCTATACGTTTTCCGCATGTTTGTGGAATAACTATAACAAACCCTATACGTTTTCCGCATGTTTGTGGAATAACTATAACAAACCCTATACGTTTTCCGCATGTTTGTGGAATAACTATAACAAACCCTATACGTTTTCCGCATGTTTGTTGAATAACTATAACAAACCCTATACGTTTCCGCATGTTTGTGGAATAACTATAACAAACCTATACGTTTTCCGCATGTTTGTGGAATAACTATAACAAACCCTATACGTTTTCCGCATGTTTGTGGAATAACTATAACAAAACCCTATACGTTTTCCGCATGTTTGTGGAATAACTATAACAAACCCTATACATTTTCCGCATGTTTGTGGAATAACTATAACAAATCCTATACGTTTTCCGCATTTTTTGGAATAACTATAACAAACCCTATACGTTTTCCGCATGTTTGTGGAATAACTATAACAAATCCTATAAGTTTTCAGCATGTTTGTGGAATAACTATAACAAATCCTATACGTTTTCGCATGTTTGTGGAATAACTATAACAAATCCTATACGTTTTCCGCATGTTTGTGGAATAACTATAACAAACCCTATACGTTTTCCGCATGTTTGTGGAATAACTATAACAAACCCTATACGTTTTCCGCATGTTTGTGGAATAACTATAACAAACCCTATACGTTTTCCGCATGTTTGTGGAATAACTATAACAAAACCCTATACGTTTTCCGCATGTTTGTGGAATAACTATAACAAATCCTATACGTTTTCCGCATGTTTGTGGAATAACTATAACAAACCCTATACGTTTTCCGCATGTTTGTGGAATAACTATAACAAACCCTATACGTTTTCCGCATGTTTGTGGAATAACTATAACAAACCCTATACGTTTTCCGCATGTTTGTGGAATAACTATAACAAACCCTATACGTTTTCCGCATGTTTGTGGAATAACTATAACAAATCCTATACGTTTTCCGCATGTTTGTGGAATAACTATAACAAATCCTATACGTTTTCCGCATGTTTGTGGAATAACTATAACAAATCCTATACGTTTTCCGCATGTTTGTGGAATAACTATAACAAATCCTATACGTTTTCCGCATGTTTGTGGAATAACTATAACAAATCCTATACGTTTTCCGCATGTTTGTGGAATAACTATAACAAATCCTATACGTTTTCCGCATGTTTGTGGAATAACTATAACAAACCCTATACGTTTTCCGCATGTTTGTGGAATAACTATAACAAATCCTATACGTTTTCCGCATGTTTGTGGAATAACTATAACAAATCCTATACGTTTTCCGCATGTTTGTGGAATAACTATAACAAACCTATACGTTTTCCGCATGTTTGTGGAATAACTATAACAAACCTATACGTTTTCCGCATGTTTGTGGAATAACTATAACAAACCTATACGTTTTCCGCATGTTTGTGGAATAACTATAACAAATCCTATACGTTTTCCGCATGTTTGTGGAATAACTATAACAAACCTATACGTTTTCCGCATGTTTGTGGAATAACTATAACAAATCCTATACGTTTTCCGCATGTTTGTGAATAACTATAACAAACCTATACGTTTTCGCATGTTTGTGAATAACTATAACAAATCCTATACGTTTTCCGCATGTTTGTGGAATAACTATAACAAATCCTATACGTTTTCCGCATGTTTGTGGAATAACTATAAAAAACCTATACGTTTTCCGCATGTTTGTGGAATAACTATAACAAATCCTATACGTTTTCCGCATGTTTGTGGAATAACTATAACAAATCCTATACGTTTTCCGCATGTTTGTGGAATACTATAACAAACCTATACGTTTTCCGCATGTTTGTGGAATAACTATAACAAATCCTATACGTTTTCCGCATGTTTGGGAATAACTATAACAAACCTATACGTTTTCCGCATGTTTTGTGGAATAACTATAACAAATCCTATACGTTTTCCGCATGTTTGTGGAATAACTATAACAAACCTATACGTTTTCGCATGTTTGGAATAACTATAACAAAACCTATAGTTTTCGATTTTGTGGATAACTATAACAAATCCTATACGTTTTTCGCATTATTAGAAAGCACTATAAAAACCTCATATTTTTTATTTTGTGAATTAACTTAACAAATCTAATCGTTTTCATTTGGAATACTGAAATCTTTTTCGTTTCCATTTTTGAATTCTAAGAATAACCTTTACTTTTACGATTTAAAATGTGGATAAACTAAAACAAATTTAAGTTTCGATTTGTGAAGATTAAACTAAATCCTATACTTTTCGCATTACTTTAGTGAATACTATAAAACTCTATAGTTTTTCGCATTTTGTGGAATAACTAATAACAAATCTATCGTTTTCCGCATTTTTGTGGAATAACTATAACAAACCCTATACGTTTTCCGCATGTTTGTGGAATAACTATAACAAATCCTATACGTTTTCCGCATGTTTGTGGAATAACTATAACAAACCCTATACGTTTTCCGCATGTTTGTGGAATAACTATAACAAATCCTATACGTTTTCCGCAGGTTTGCGGAAAGCCGTAATAAGATTATTTTTTTTTTATATAAAATTCAACATTTCTTTTATTTTTAATGCGAAAGAGTTCCAAGTGGCGTAGGTCACTTGGAACTTTTTCGCATTCATTAAATTTGCGAAAAAGTTCTAAGTGATTTTATTTTTCATTTTACTATTTAATTGAAGAATTTGGTTAGAATTAACAAAATACCAATGTAAAAGTTGGTGAATCAAGAACTTTTTAGGAAGGTTTGTTTAAATAATATGCTACTTAGACATTTTTCGCATTTACTTAAATTAATAAAACAAATGCATTCTCAGTGGGAAGAAGCTCTCAGTATGTTTTGCTATTTTTTGTGTGTGTTAATCTTAATCCAAGATCTAATTGTATTTGAGAAGAATGTTTTTTTTTTCATTTATATTTAAGAGATTTTAATTGTAGATTTCAAAATGAGAAAATAAAAAAAAGTTTTTACCTTCTCCTGAAAAAAATTAAAAATGCACTCAAAACCTTTTCGCATTCACCCCTCGACATACTCCTCAAACTGTGTAGGGTCATGACTATTATATACCACATACAGGTTTTGGGTTTACAAGGAGGCCAAAGGACAACCGCTCAGTGATCTTGATTGTGAAAATAGTTTCCGATTTATATCTTTAAAACGCTTCAAACTATGTTTCTTAATCTCGTCAAGGAGATTGACAATGGCTAATTTTTGACGCCTATTTATTTCGGATCAAAACTTTAAATAATGCTATGTTCATGAGTGTTAAAACATAAAACATTCGGCGATAAAACATAAATATGCACTTGTACCCTGCCTGTTTATCATGCCCCGCACAATTAACCAGTGTGTGTACTTTCCATTTCTCACCAAATCAACTTTGATCGACCCCAGGCCACGTATACGAAATATTAGGCCATCTGTCTAGGGCTGTGGATTTTGTCCATAAATTGTATGTTTCTTTAATGTTCATCGACAACATCATTAAAGTAGTGCATGTCCCTCTCTTCTTCACTCGACCGCCCTCTTTCTCTCTCTCTCTTGCCTGTTCTTTCTCTTTCTAAACGATATATTACACACTTAAATACATATTGACATAGATTGCTACATCGTTATTGAACGTGCGACTTTAAAAGTATAACTCGAAGACGTTGTAAAGCATTACATTTAATCATCTTATTTGATTATATACATGTATCAATGTAAACAAAACATATAAGATAGCAAAATATCAACACATTTCCCAATAATTCTACATTTCAATTTGTATATTACAGGTCATTCTGGAAAATGATAACATTTCCTATTCTGGATAATTACAGTTGAATTGACATTAATTAAAAACATCATTTACACCATTTATTAATCAAGTGAAACAGTAACATCTGTAAAAAATTTTTTGTTCGTCATTTATATCACCTTTTTATATTAAGACACAATAATTCCTTTCGTCCATGATTTGGGATAAACACTGTTATCGAATATTTATATTAAACAGTGTACACAATTATGATGAAATAAACTCATTTGCATCAATGAAAATATCATAATAACATGATTTATGACTGTTCGAAATTCCATTGTTTTCGAAATTTCACGTATGGAAATAGGGCAGCTGAGTTTATCGATGTTAAATCTGTTATCACATGAAGTAATTACTAGGAATATAGAATAGAAAACGAAACAAGAGGGCCGTGGTGGCCCTGAATCGCTCACCTGATTATAAATGAGCAACATATGTTGGTTTTATTCATTTAGACCTACATTTTGACCCCACATGACCCAACTTCGAACTTTCCCAAGATTTTTTGAAAACAAATATGTTGACCAAGTTTCATGAAGATGGGCCAAAATGGGCCTCTAAGGTTAAAAGTTTTCTAAGATTTGACCTCGTGATACTTTTGCCCCACATGACCCAAATCAATTGTCCAAATTTATGGGAAACATCCTGACCAAGTTTCATGAAGACTGAGCCAAACATGTGGCCTCTAGAGTGTTAACAATGTTTTTCTAAGATTTGACCTCGTGAAATTCTTTTTGACCCCACATGACCCAAACTCGAACTTGTCCAACATTTAATGGTGACTAACATTCTGACCAAGTTTCATGAATATTGGCCTAAAAATATGGCCTCTAGAGTGTTAATAAACCAAATTGTTGACGCACGTCGGACGCCGGGCGATCACAAAAGCTCAACTTGAGCACGTTGTGCCAAGATGATCTTAAAACAAAATACATCACGTGATACGTTTATTCAGGACTGACATAGAGCTAAAATATTATACAGATACATTAAACAATAAATTTACGTTGTACAAAACAATTATAATATATCATAAAATAAATTTAATGAATAAAAAGACATACAAACATACATTCAACAACATAACAACTTTCTGACGTCAATCTTTCATTTAAACTGACAGATCTAGGTGTTAATTTTTTGACACTTTTTAAGAAGCTATCCCTCTTGGATTCATCCAGTATTGTTTTTTCAATGGTAGTGCTATTATTAGCAAGTAGATTTTTGTAAATAACCTGCTGAAATAAATAGTGCAAAGATCTGAGAATTCAGTAATATCAATTTACAAATCAAGTAGTCAACAGTACTAGCTACATGTTTCTGCCATGGGACAGATCAACATAATGGTAAAAATGAATATATTGTATAAAACCACGCAAATTTGAAACTTGATAAAAAGATCATTTAATGATTATTTACATTTAAAAAGTGTGTCAGCGTGTACTGTTAAAACACATACAATTATATTAGTATTTTATATATACATGTATATCAAAGAACTGAAGGTGGGTAAGTGTGAAAAATTGATAAAATTGATTGAAAATTGAAAAAAATGTATCACTTAATTACAACTTGCACATTGACAAATTTTTTTCCATGTTGAAAAATATAACACTGATATGTTTAATGTCACCGCACGCATTTAACACCTTTTCACCACCTGACCAAATTCCCACTTTGCCAACTCTCATTTTAGTACCAAAATATAGAAAGTTGGAAAAAAGTGGGAAAACCTCGAATGAACTCATTTAGAACAGATCAGAACAGAAACATATATTTTATTGACTTGCACATAGTACATCATCATATATATCTGTTAATAACAAAATAGAAAATACATGTATGCAGAATATTTAAATACTATTACAAAACTGCCATCTATTTCATATGCAAAACATCACGTGTTCAAGTATACATTTATCCTAAACAGAGGATGAACTAATTATCGTAAGACAGACTTATACGTAAAGAAAAAGCAGATTTTATAAATTTTGCCAGGTTAAATAATATATCAAAATCATTTGTTTGTAAAAATTGTATAAATTTTAACATGTTTGGTCTTACATAATAAAATTTATCAATATACGTTTTTCTTAATTCCGAAAAACAAGGACATTTAATAATAAAATGAAATTCATCTTCAATATCCTGTCTTCTGCAATATACACAATATTTTTCTGACCTGGGAGTTCTGTCTAAACCATATCGACCTGTTAGTATGCGTAAACTATGAGAAGAAAGTCGAATTCTTCAAATATACATTCTTAAATCGTTTGGTACCATATATAAATAAGTTTCATATCCAAATACATTTTTAATAATTTTATACAAACACATAATTTCACTCTTTTTCTTGCCTGAATACCATGTGTGACAGAAATTATCAATTAAACGTCGGTTAAATATTACAATGAGCTCATTTTCAGACTGCTTATCCCATATGTATGCAAAACCATTTTGACACAATAAGTTTGTAACTTTAGACAACCAGCTTTTTCTCCCCAACTCACAATCATCATAAGACATTATATACATATGTTTTAATATTATGTTATCAGTATTTAACAATTTACACCAATACGTCAAAATTCTTACATAACGGGATATATATATAAAGGATATCTTCCAAGTTCACCATAAACACATATATTTGAATAAGTGGTTTTTACACCGAGTATAGTTTTTACAAAATGTTAATAAATGAATACGCTCTATTTCCTTTGATTTACTAAAACCCCAAATCTCCGCTGCATATCCAAGAATAGAACCAATGAAAGAATCAAATAGTTGACACTATAACTTAGGTTTTAACTTATGTTTATTTTACAATTTTTTAGCAATACATTTAATGCCTTTAACGCTTTTCCAGCTAAATTTTGTTGGTTACGCGCAAAGTTACCAGTATAATTAAAAACAGTACCACAATAATTTAAATCACCCACTTTATCTATTTCTTGACAATTAAAATAAAATTAAAGGTTTCATTTTATAACAATCTACTTCGTATTCTGAAAACAATAACTTTTTTTTTTTTTTTTTTATTATTATTATTGACGTCTAAACTCCATTTCTTACGATAGGTATATAAAATGTTAATACTATTTTGTACATTTTCAGGTGAGTCCCCAATAATTACCATATCATCTGCAAATAACAGAAGTATAAGTACAATATCACCAATCCTTAATCCCGAATAAACATTATCCTGTATAAACAACTCAAGATCCTCTAAATAAAGTGAAAACATAATTGGAGAAATTATCTCCCCTTGCCTCAAGCAAATGGCGTACTCAAAGAAATCTGAATAATTGTTGCACGCTCGAACGCATGATTTCACCTTGTTATACATATTTTAATGACTCGTACAATCTTCCCCCTAAGGCCCAACTTATATAATTTCACCCATAATCCATTTCGATACACACTGTCAAAGGCCTTTTAAAAATCAATAAATACACAATATAACCTTTTTATTTTCATTAAAAATTCTTCTGAACAAGTGTATGTAAAATAAACAACGCATCTACTGTTGATTTACTTTTTCTAAATCCAAACTGACAATCCGAAATGATATGTAACAATACGTATATTCAACACTAACGTAAATAATTTCGAAAAACAACTGACAAGCGTGATTCCCCGATAATCATTGACATCTGCCTTAGAACCCTTTTTATGTAACGGTATAATTACACCTTCTGTCCAAGAATCTAGGAAAAATCCACCATTAAAAACTGCATTAAATATATCACATATGTGTGATGCTAAAATATCTATGCTTTCAATAAAATACGTGTTCCTTTATGAATAAATCCACACCAGTAGTATAGGGTGGCACTATGGTACCAAGGTACCATAAATTTTTTTTTTTATGGTACCGTGGTACCATAAATTTTTTTTTTTTTGGTATTTATGGTACCAAATCTATAGTACCGAATGGTACTCTATATGAAAACAGAATCTATAGTACCGAATGGTACTCTATATGAAAACAGATTTATGTAAAATTGTAAAAATGACAATTGTAAAAATGTCCTTTCGAGACATTGGGGTTGGCCCTGAAAAGGGCCGTTTTGTTTCTTATGAATTGTGGTCCATACCACATGTTGTACAGTCCCATCACATATTGTGGTCTATACCACACGTTTGACAGTCCCATCCCATGACATATCTCTTCATCCATCCTGCAAGGAGATGCAAATGACAACGGGTTAGATCCTTGTCACCTATGAAGTTCAGGCTGTCTCCCGATCCCTGTAGTAGGGTAGATGGTACATCTTCAAAGGTAACTGACAGGTAATTAGGGAGATCTCCCCTTTTTGTAAGAGTGATATATAGATCATACACATCAACTTGGTCGTGATAGCTGTCTGGGTCGCTCTCTTGTTCCTCATAGCTGGGACTGTCGAGGAACAATTTTAGCAAGTCTGGGGTGGACCTACGTGTGTACGGTCTCATGTTTCAATCATGAATAATAAAGTGTAGAGTATGTGCACTGTTTTATAGTACCGGATTGACCTACTTTCTTGTGTTGGCGCACACCAATCAGAGAACGTTATTTTTTCATCCAATAAATCAAGTTCGACCTTGACCTGAGTTAGATAGCATTGTCTTCGGCCTTGACATTTTGGGGTGGATTGACCTACTAACCTACTTTTTTCTTGACTATAAATTGTGTAATGCTGTGTATGTATTCATTCTTCACCATGAATTTCCTTCGTAAGTTATTCCAACGTGCAAGGAAGGCGTTACGAAAGGAGAAGAAAGTAGAAGTCAAGGAAGAGGGTATAAAGGAAGAGGGTGCCAATTTGTACCCGAGTTTACCCCCTTTGCCATTGTACCCGGATTTGTCAGGGTTTTACCTGGCATATCCAGAAGCCAGCAGGCATTACTGGCGGTATTTGTATTTGAGTGAGTGCTAGACACTTCTCAATAAATAACGGTCCTTTTCAGGACCATTACAATGATGTAGAAAGGATAACTAATACAATTGTCATATGATTTTTTTATTGTGTTTAACAACAAACATGTGTCAGTAACAATGAATTAAACGTGCGTCATACAGCAAATAATGAACATAACACAACTTTGTTTTTTTTCAAGTCTAGTGTTCAAATGTCATTTTTCGCTTCTTAGCTGATCGGTTACACTCTGTATTGCTTGTTGATGGGTGAGGCTCAGGACACACGATGCATGTGTTGACGCTTCTCTTGCGTTTCTTGGGTTTTACGGTAGGTTTCTCCAACTCAGAGACAGTCTCTAGTAGCTCAACATCACTGTCCGTCTGTGGCACTGTCTCAACTACGTCCATTTTCTGCATTTCACTGTCCACCTGTGCGTTTACTGTAGGTACAGTACTATTCATCCCTTTCTTAGGACAAGCGGATGCAAAGTGGCCTAGTTCGTGACAACTGTAGCACACTGTAGGTTTTGGGCAATTAGAAACAAAATGTCCCGGTTCATGACAACGGTAGCACAGCCGTGCTGTTTGAGGTGTTGAAGCTTTCTTCGTACATGCCGATGCATAATGCCCCTTTTCCTGACAGCGGTAGCATGTCACTTGTCTTTCTGTTTCTAGTCTGATCAGCTTGTCACTGATAGCTTGTAGTTGTCCTTTCACCCAGAACTCAAATGTATTGCAGGTCATTCTGAACAGAGCAGTCTGAATCAGGTTTGAGAGTGATGAAGTGGACGGGTCACACCGCACTTTATAGGCCTGAGATCAGGTGGGCGGAGCTTAGATGTATAAAAAAGCTTTGCTCACTTACTTATAATCATAACGATGTCGAGTAGTGAAGAAAGCAGCGATGATGATGAGCCACCTGCAAAAAAGACCAAGAGTGATATACGGGAATATTATTCCATACAGCCACGGTCACAGAGAACTTCAAGAAAGTTTAAAACGAAGGGCCACGTGTACGATGTTACATTTGAAAGATATAAAAAACCGTTTGAATTTACACATCAACTTTTCAATGACATGGTGAAACAGTTATACAGAGAAGCACGGGTCAATGACAACGATCAAATTCGTATCTCCATAAATCATCCTGACCTAGCATTTGGTATCCACATTCCATTCGGGAATGCAACACACATTTCAGGAGATACGCTGTTGAACGAAATAGAGAAAGTATCACAAAGCAACCACAAGTTTGAGATTCATGACGGGGATCTCCAGTTAGAAATGACACATGTCATTATGCCCGAGGGAGGTGGAAGAACAAAAAGAACGTTTGGATCGCACCTAAGCATTGAGAACATGTCCAAAGTCAAACGAAGTATGATAAAGATAGACAATGTTCACGACAGTATGTGTTTGGCACGATCAATTGTGGTAGGGATATGTAAACTCAATAAAACGGACGATACAGCCTGGAAGAAGCGATGGAATTTGATGAGACAATCTGCAAAATTTCTTCAAAGCCAAGAAGCCAAGACATTGTTAGATAGTGTGGGCATTAGTCCAAATCAGCCTTGTGGTATAGAAGAATACAAGAAGATTCAAGCCCACCTTTATCCAGACTATGTGATCAAAGTGTGGCCACAATTTGAGAAAATGGACGTGTTGTTCAATCACCCACCTCTGACAGACAAAAGCAAAGTGATTCACATTTATCATCATGATAAACATTATGATTGCATTACATCAATCACTGGTTTCCTGGGATGCAGCTACTTCTGTGAACACTGTAACTACGGTTATAACAACAGAGAAGCTCACTGGTGTAAGAATATTTGTCGGTGTTACGCCTTGACACTATGCCCAAAAGAAGGATTCTTTCCATGTGGTCACTGTGGTAGAACATTTCATAGTCAGAAATGTTTTGATCAGCACAAAGCGAAACCAGGAAAATCTACAAAAAACATCTGTGAAAGTGTATGGCAATGCAAGACCTGTGGTCAAATGGTTGTGGGTACAAAGAAGAACCATCTCTGTCCTGGCACTAAAAAATGCAAGTATTGCAAGAAAGTTGTGGATGCAGAACATCAGTGTTATATCCCCACGTACAAAGAACCAGAGAACATGAAGTCACCGACTGTACCTTTCATCTTCTTTGACTTTGAGTGTCGATTTGATTCGGGTGAACATATACCAAACTTTTGTGTTGCTCAACGTGCTTGTGGAGACTGTATGTGTCAATCCATGAAAAACCCGTGTCAGAAATGCGAAGCTGTGGATGAGCCTAGAGAAAAAATATTTCGTGGTAACAACACTTTGTCAGAATTTTGTACATGGCTGTTTCAACCCAGTCACAAAGGTACCACAGTGATTGCTCACAACTCACAAGGATATGATGCACAGTTTATTTTGAGGCACTTACTGACACATGATACAGCCAAACCAAAATTGATCATGAATGGAAGCAAAATTCTAATGATGAAAGCCCATCAAGTGAGATTCATCGACTCACTGAGTTTTCTCAACATGCCTTTGTCCGATTTCCCCGACACGTTTGGATTGACTGAGATGGCAAAAGGAGGGTTTCCATTTTATGCCAACACGGATGAATACCAAGACTACATTGGAGACTATCTCCCCGTACATTTTTACAGACCCGACAGCATGAAACCTGACAAGAGAGAAGCGTTTCTGAAATGGTACAATGCAAAAGTGGCACAAAAGGCTGTGTTTCACTTTCAGTTAGAAATGCAAAAGTACTGCAAATCAGATGTGGACATCTTGAGACGAGGTTGTGGAGAGTTTAGGAAAGAACTGTTGGTCAGTGACCAAATTGATCCGTTCCTGGAAGCGACCACTCTAGCTCAAGTGTGCAACAAAGCTTGGCGTAAAAATTCAATGCCTCCAAAGACCTTGGCTGTAATCTCTGATGCCGGGTATCCAAACAAAACTCGATACTCAATCAAAGGGATTCGTTGGTTAGAAACAACTGCTTCCATTGAGAATAAGCACATTCGCCATGCATTAAATGGAGGTGAAGTACAAATTGGACCCTATTACGTTGACGGATTCCACAAAGAGACGAACACCGTATACGAATTCATGGGGTGCTGGACACACGGATGTCCAAATTGTTACCCAAGGAGAGACAGTGTGAACGGTTACACACTTCAAACTATGGAGCAGTTATACAATACCACAACTTTTCGGTTGAAAGACTTGTCTCAACAAGGTTACAACACAGTTGTAATGTGGGAATGTGACTTTGATCAGAAATGCAAGATTGAACCAGAATACAGAGATGCTGTGAACCGTTTCTTTCCCTTCCAAGAACCTATTTTACCTCGGGATGCTTTGTTTGGTGGACGAACCAATGCCATTCAATTATACCATGAAGTGGATACAACCACCAAGGAAGAAATTAAGTATGCTGACATTTGCTCACTGTATCCATTCGTGAACAAGTACAAAACATACCCCGTGGGACATCCCAACATCTTAAGTCAAGAGATGATTGATATAAACAACATTGGAATGTACAAGGGACTCATCAAATGTCGTGTATTACCACCCCAAGACCTGTGGCTACCAGTCCTACCTATTCACTGTAACAAGAAAATGATCTTTACACTGTGCCGTACCTGTGCTGAGGAAGAGTGTGAAAAATGCAATCACACTCTGTACAAACGCATGTTGACAGGTACCTGGACCCATGTGGAAATAGCCAAAGCTCTTGAGGTAGGATACCAATTGGTAGACGTCTTCCACATCTGGCACTGGGACACATGGAGTAAAGATGTGTATAAACAGTATATTAACAAATACTTGAAATTGAAACAAGAAGCAAGTGGTTACCCTAATTGGGTAAAAACAGAAGATGATGAAGCCCGCTTTAAACAGAATTACTTTCAGATAGAGGGTATCTGGCTCGACAACGTGAAAAAGAACAAAGGAAAAAGAGCGTTTGCCAAAACCATGTTGAACTGTTTGTGGGGTAAGAATGCACAAAACAATGTTCAAACCAAAACCGAGTATGTGACTAAGGTGAACCGGTTGTATGACCTACTCTCCGACCGTCATGTCACTGTGCAGTTTGCCGAGATTTTCGATCATGACAACTTCATGTTGGTGAATTACTCGGATGAAACAGACGCAACACAGCCCCATTCATCTTCAAATCCAGTGGTAGCTGCCTTCGTTACGTCCTATGCTCGACTTGAACTTTACACCCAGTTGGAAAAACTTGGAGATCGGGTACTGTATTTTGACACAGACAGTTGTATGTACATCTATGACCCTGACCAGTACAACATTCCAATTGAAGAGAGCCAGTTGGGAAAGTGGACAGATGAAGTACCACATGGACGCATTGTCAAATTCGTGGCATTAGGGCCAAAAAACTATGGGTATGAATATATCGATGAAAAAGGAAATCGACATCAGAAATGCAAAGTAAAAGGCATCACTTTGGATTACAATGCTAGTCAAAAAGTCAATTTTAAGACTATGGTCAACTGTGTACAAGATCGCAAACATTACAAGACAGTCATCGAATATGAATCCCGAATCAAGAGACATAGAAATCGCAAAGTGATCAGTGAGACACAGACCAAGACGTTCCGCTCAGTGTATACAAAGCGCGTGGTCGTGGACAAATATAAGACAGTGCCGTACGGTTACCGACCGTCATAACCAGTTGGCTTGTAGTCGTGTTGCATAGCCTGAACGGTGGTGGAAACATACGGATTCACGATGAACACTCTACCAGTAGAAATACAACAGATGATCTACAGACATCTCGTTGAAGCTAATAAGAAACCTGCTGCATTTTGCAACGAGTTATTTTTTACTTGGGCACAGCGCGTTGGAAACAGAATAATTCACCAGACGATGAAGGATTCCTCTTGTTTAAACCAAGTTTATGATATGTTTCATGATGTACGAGGGCGTAATCTTCCAATCAGCTATAAAAGTGTGGTCTTTCAACGGATTTTTACCATTTACAACCTGCTACGCAACCTGATCTCTGACGTGTGGTACATATACATTGAGACCCTAAACATTGATACAGTGGAGAAACTGAACCGTTTTGATGAGCGTATGTATCTCAGATTTGCGATTAACCACCGGAACGACACACCAGAGGATATACGTGCCATTTTACTGACTCCAGAACCTATCACTTGTGAGCAAGTGTTTAACATTTTTGGTAAACAGTGCAGCGCAATATTCAAACAAACGAGGCCAAATCCTAGTGAACAGTTCTTTCAAGATCCCGATTTCAACAACTTAGAAAGGTTTGAGTTGGGAGACGAATCCCTCTGGGACACCTACAAAATAAGATACTACGCAGAGTACTTGCAAGACGAATGAGAAGTCAAAAACATGGGAAATACTTCACTACAGGAAAAAAACATAACTCCAATTCGGAATCCATGGCGTAGAGCTGTGTTGTTGGCTGTGCGTGTACTTGGAATTCAATCAGAACAGGCGTTAAGACAATCGGAGGAACTGTTTGACGAAGTGTGCATGGCTTTAAATGCTATGGGATATACCATGATATTGCCGGAATGGATGATGTATAAAGAAAGACTGATTCATGATGTGTGTCATAGTTTACATTTTTGACTGATGTTTGTTCAAGTGTTTTATTTGCTATGATGTATAAAATAAAATGTTGTCATGTCAATGCTGTTATTATTTCTTGGACCATCATGGAAAGTAGTTTACTTTTTCAACATCCTAGTAACATTTTCATCTCAGGGCCAAGTGGTTCAGGAAAAACTCAATTGTAAAAAAACTTATTGAGTACAAAACCGAATTATTTCATGCGGTACCACAACGCATCGTCTGGTGTTACAAAGAATGGCAAAGTGCCTACGCACAGTTACAAGAACGTGAAGCTATCAAATTCATTCAGGGTATCCCTGAGGATGATGAAGAGATAGTAGACGATACAACCTTACCACACCTCGTCATATTTGATGATATGTTAGGAGAAAAAGATGAGGAGAAAATTAAATTATGGTTCACGCGTAAGGGACACCATAGAAATGCCACTGTCATTTACATCACACAAAACATGTTCCAACAATCCAAGGCTAGTCGTACCATCAGCTTGAATGCACACTACATGGTATTATTTCAAAACACAAGAGATAAAGGCCAGATCAAAACACTTGCGAACCAAATACAACTACCCCATTTGGTGATGGCGTATCAAGATGCAACCTCTACACCTCATGGATATCTTATCATTGACTTTCACCCAAGAACACCCGACCAGAATCGTTTAAGAACAGATGTGTTCCATCGGTGGGTAACAGGTGAAGATCGAGGACCGACCGTCTACACTACAGTATAAAATGATAGGAACATGACACCCGATCATCATTAAGGATACACCTACCATGGAAAACACACCACATACAGTGATCAAAGCTCTAGAATCGTTGAGTCGGGAAAAGAACCCAACGAAACGACAAGAGCTGGTAGAATCAGGATTAACAGAGATGGTAAAATGGTTCACCTTAGCTGCACGACTCATCTTAGAGAAAAAAGTAACCGTGGCAAAACAGACGATGAATTTTATGGAACGCAACAAAGACATTTTAAGACAGTTAGCTGATCAACATGTGGATCTGGCCACAAAACGACAACTTATTTTAAAACCTGGTGGTGGAGGTTTCCTTGGGGCACCATCATTCGTACACTGCTTCGATGGAACGGGACCAAAGCTGTGAGAAAATTTGGTCCAGTAGCAAGAAAACAACCACCCAAACGAAAGTCACCAGCCAGGAAACGGTCACGACAACAACCACGAAAACAGCCAACCAAACGCAAGTCACCAGTAAGGAAACAAACAAGGAAGAAGCAGACATTGCCTCATGATCGATTTGTCACTGTAAGAAGAAAACGCTCTGTAACAACTGGAACACCAAAAGTGTCCCCCATACTGATTCGACGTGATGTTACATCAGGGACATCATCCAAAGCATCACCACTTGTGGCCCCATTCTCTCCACTGACCTCATCTACTCCCCGTTCTAATAGAAGTTCGATGAGGTCTGGGTTGGCTACACCACAAGGATCAATGACGGTTTCACCAAACCCTACAGTTCGACGACAATTGTTTGACCTTTCCAATTCTTCAAGTGGGCGTTCCTCATCATCATCATCAAGATTTTCACCAATCCCAAGTCTCCATTCCCCATTACCTACTGCCATTACTGCGATGAGAAATTCAGGACCACTGAGTAGTGCTGGCAATATCGCTTTACAAGCCCTTCAACAGTGGTATAAATAAAAGAGACCAAACATTTCATCATCATTTGTCATCATGAAGCGCAAACAACCACTCGTTCGTAAACATGGCAAAATGTTGCTTGCTTTGACAGAAGCCTCGCCCAAATTTCGAAAGAAGATTATTCAAGAAGCACCAAAAGAATTGGTAGATTGTATTGCTGAATGTTGTCAAAACATTTTAAAAGGCAATGTACCACTGTCGGAGGCTCAGAAGCGTCGATTGCATTCTAAGAGACAACAGCTCCGACAGTTAGCGACCAAGAAAGTATCAGTTCGAAAGAAGAAAATCATTCTCAATCAGAAAGGTGGTTTTCTACCCCTGCTGGCACTTGCACCACTCTTAGCCAAAACAATTATACCTCTTGCTGGTGAACTCATTCGGAAAATATGAAGAAGATGGCCTATGTTCCAGTTCGGTTGTTGGAAGAGATGAATCGTTGGAAGAAGGAACAACGACCTCGGTTACCCCCATCCCCTCAAGTGAGTCAGACTTCATCATTACAGAAAGAAATGAATCAAGTTCTTGACGACAATCAATTGTCTGAGTCAGAAAAAGCACAACAATTTGGAGAAGTATTACATCGCTTTCAAGTGTCACATAAAAAAGCACTCAAACCCTTCAGACCACACATGGCTGAGAAAACAACAAGTACAGTGACTGAAAAGAAAGAGGAAAAACCGATGACCTTGAAAGATCAAATTCTAGACAGTGTTCCTACGACCATGCGACGAAAGGCTACTCTTTTGTTAAACATGTTGAAAGACCATCCTCACTTAAGTTGGGATGAACATGGTCTGTTAGAATATGATGGAAAACCCGTTGAAGGTTCAAATATTATTGATCTGGTCAATGATGTACTTCGGCAGCGGAAAGGGTCAAATCCACGAGGATGGGAACAATTTTCTAGAGGACTGAAAGAGGTCAACATCCCACAAGAAGTTGTGGGCAATAAACGTCGATGGAATTTCATACAAACACCAGATGATGATGAAGAAGAAGAGGAGGAGGATGAATTTTATGATAGTTTTGCCTACGCACCTACATCAAAGAAACGAAGACCTATTAAAAAGGAAGAACCCGAGGAGATATTAGCCCATTCGTCATGGGACGCCTACTAAAGAAGGACACGTTACTTCGTCACCTGTACTATGATACTGATAATCCTACGAGTTTTGGAGGAATTCAGGGACTCTACAAGGCAGCGAAAAAACAGTTGAAATCTATCACTCTAGAGGATGTACGAGACTGGTTGAGAAGTCAAAGAACCTACACGTTGCATAAAACAATACGACGAAAATTTCGACGTCGACAGACTGTGGTAGGAGGTATCGATCATCAATGGCAAGCTGATCTCGCAGATATGCAACGTATGTACAAAGAGAATTCACCATATCGCTACTTACTATGTGTCATTGATGTGTTTTCAAAATATGCTTGGGTAATACCCATCATTGACAAAACTGGAAAGACGCTCATCCAAGCCTTTCAGTCTATTCTAAAAGAAGGCCGAAAACCACTCTCTTTGCAAACAGACAAAGGCCGAGAATTTTTGAACAAAGACTTTCAGAAGTTTCTAGACAAGCATGACATTCATTTCTTCACGTCTGAAAACCCAGAAACTAAAGCGAGTATTGTTGAACGTTTTCAACGTACGCTTAAATCAAGAATGTGGAAATATTTTACTCATCACAAGACCCGTCATTATGTGGATGTACTGCAACTATTGGTACAAGGCTACAATCATCGTTTTCATCGAAGCATCGGACGTACCCCTGCATCTGTGTCTAGAAATAACTGATTTGAAAGTGGGTGATATAGTGCGCATCAATAAAACCAAGCAAACATTTGCCAAAGGCTATCTACCCAACTGGACAGTGGAATTGTTCAAAGTGGTTCGCATCAACAGAACACATCCATTGACCGTAAAACTGGAAGACTTGGCTGGAGAAACTATCGCCGGATCCTTCTACAGGGATGAAATTCAACATATAAAAGATGATGAGCTATACGAAGTGGAATCAGTTCTTGATCGGCGTACAAGGCGTGTAGGCGGTAAAACTTTTCAAGAAGTGAAAGTCAAGTGGCTTGGATATCCTAAAAAGTTTAACAGTTGGATTCCAAAATCACATTTAGTATAAAGTATAAACGTCGTGAACACCATGTCTCAGTCCGATACCAGCAGTGTTCAGGTAGACAACAGTATACAGACAGGAAAAAGTGAGGTACCAAACAACAGAATCACTTTCTTGACACAGATTGTGATCATCTTTATCATTGTCATCGTGTCATTAGTGAACCTGTGTCTCAACAGTCCAGA
The DNA here is from genome assembly GCA_021229015.1 of Solen grandis. Taxonomy (NCBI): domain Eukaryota; kingdom Metazoa; phylum Mollusca; class Bivalvia; order Adapedonta; family Solenidae; genus Solen; species Solen grandis. The sequence continues at coordinate 63,693,483 of CM037784.1, forward strand.
TCGTGAACTTTGGTTGCTGCTGATGAGTACTTCTATCGGATACATTCTTCCAAACCCAAGTTTAAAATTTAAGAAACCATGAACTCTT
>CM037784.1:63693670-63743670 GCA_021229015.1 Solen grandis
TGCTAATGTGAAAGTGACCAGGTTTCCCTTTTGGATTTGTTGATTTTCTGAGACAGATTTAAATGATTTATTCAGTTTGACACTAATTATATCAGACACCGACAATGGGGTGTCGGCCATATAAGTAGAAATGAAAACAAGTTCACCAACACTGAATAATCCAAAAATTGCTTTAGTTATGCTTCTTAGAGAGGAATGTTGTGACCTGAAACTTACAAAGTGGCCAACATCCTATAATCATATCAGTCAAAATTCCAACTATGTAAGTGACCATCTAGTGTCAAGCAAAGTTTATGCACGAGAATAACTTAATATCATTTTAACAATTGAAAACTAGATGAGTCATAAGACATGTTAAATATTTTGTGTTGTTACCAATATTCATTGCGTCCAACCTAGGAACAAAACATAATTTTGCCATGGTAATTAAGCGGCCTATTAGTAACAATAGCCCCTATTATTACACTGTTAACCTATCAATGTGATACATGATCAGAGGGGCCTCCGTGGCCGAGAGGGTAAAGTTGCTGACTTTAACACTCACTCAGCCCCTCACCGTGTGGGTTCGAATCCCCGCAGGGTCATTCAGATTTTCATGTGAGGAAGCCTTCCAGCTAGCTTGCGTTAGATCGGTGGTTCTACCCGGATGCATACATGCATTTGGGGTCTTCCTCTACCTGTAATTAGCTGGACGTCACTATATGACTGAAATAATGTCGAAGCAACGATAAACTCAAATAGTCAAGTCATGAGCAGAATTTCTGCATTGGGTGCAGTTTGGACAAAGAAATGAATACCTTATACCTGTAAAAGCAATAATTATGTCAAAATTATTTGTAAATAGAAAGGAAATGAATGGTTGGTTTGTTTCACTTAAGCAAGAAGTGTATCTTTTCAGTAAACACTTAGAAAATGACTTTGTCCATGGTCATCTATTTGTAGTGATTGGAATCAGTCGAAAAAATATTCGTCGATTAATCAGAGACAAAAGTCACTGATTAATTGATTAATCATGATTAAATACCAAATATACCATGTTTGGAGTAAATGCCTATTAAAACTCTCTTACTGTACAACATGAAAATAAAGTATTCTGTACTATATAGATTATATAGATATGTATCAGGTATAGATGTTAATTTCTCAAATATTCAAATACATGTAGAAACATTGAACCGAGATAAAGTATAAGAGGTTACAACCAGAGGCCAACGATGTGCAAAGTGCAACTTTGCAAGTATCAATTTATCAAATTAATGAAATTACCCAATCAGATGCGCGTTGAAATATTAACAACACCCCCTTTTTTTTGGTCAATAATTCGTCAACGAATTATTTTCGTCGTCATCGTCACGTCAACCAGTAGCTCGTCACTGATTTGTTGACTTTATGATTAATCAGCTCACCACTATCTATTTGTTATTATCATTTTTTGATATACAACTGATTTATTTAATTACATCATGCAAGTGAGACACTTAAGATACCTTGTCACCTCTACCAGTTTATCTAAAGAAAGTGTTGATTGTTTGTACAGTTATGCGAATACTAAGGAAGACAAGTTCATTTTTTGATATGCTTAGAGTGATGTAATACACACCATGGGATTCCTAAAAACCTCTATTTGGACAAAAAATATTGTGTATGTCAATTCATTGTCAGTCCCATGTGGAAACTCCAAGTCCAACATGAAAGAGAAAATAGAAATCCCATCCTAGTATGTAAAACTCTTTCCATTCTTTATTTCTGAATTGGATTTGCCCATTCTTCATTTTAAGCACACCTGAGCACAATGTGCTCAAGGTGAGCTTTTGTGATCACCCTGCATTTGTTGTCCGTCGTCGCGCGTCGTCAACAACTTGCTTTAATATCATCTCCTTTGAAACCGCTGGACAAAATTTGATTTAACTTGGCAGGGATGATCCTTGGGTAAACCTTCACAAAAGATGATCAAATAAACTTGATCCATGTAGAGTTCTGGTTGCCATGGCAACAGAAAGAAAAAAATTATGAAAACTTCACAAATCATCTCCTACAAAACTACGGGTCAGATTTCAATATGTTTTAGTACAGATGTTCCTTGGGTAACCCTTTACCAAGATAGCTAAAATAATCCTGCTCCGTAAAATAACATGGTCGCCAGGGGGGGAGCTAAATTGCTTTAAATGTATATAGTGAAAACTTTAAAAGACTTCTGCTCCAAAACTACTGGCTAGATTTGAAAATGTTTTGACACAGATGTTTTATGGATAACTCTCTACCAAGATTGCTCATTTAGAGCAGTGGTACTCAGGTGAGGGATATAGGGTCATCATGGCCCTCTTGTTGAACTATACCATTTGTTGTTTATTGAAGTGAGTGCCAACAGCATTGAAATGGTTAATAAATGAGAAGCCTTAAAGATACTTAAATCACTGGAATTATCTGTCATTATTAATTTGCATGTAGCTCAAACAGAAACTTTGAAAGTGAAATTCTGAAACGCTGCTTTTCATTTGGTTTTATTTCATATACAAACAAAAGACATCTTTTCTTTTGCAATCGAAGTTGGAATTTTTTTAATATGTTTGCAAGAGGAAGGCAGAATTGTTACAGTCATAAAGTAATTTTTGACAGTTATATGTTTTAAGCATATGAAGTATCACATAGATGTTTTTCACACAATATCTAGGTTGTTAAGTAATAGTTGAGCCTCCAGCATGTACTTCTGTACTGCCTCACTTCATGGAACCATTCAGTCCAGTGTGTGATTGTTGTAGAACTGGACCAGTGACATGCAGCACATGGAGGTCAACTTCAAGGCTGCCACAACTGTAGAAACCTTTGAGAATGAGGAGACTGAGTTACCTCCCATCCGATCAGGAACCATAACTCTTACAAAGGAGGGGGTGAGTTGTCTTCCCTAAGGTGGTGGTGGAAGTAATGATTATGTTTATGATGATGAATTAAGTCAAGGGTTTGATGATTTATTGCAATGATTCAAGTGGATGATGATGATGATGATGATGATGAATACAGGAAAATGATAATATTACTTTATCTTCTGCTGCTGCTGCTTATGCTGCTGCTTATGATGATGATAATGATGATGATTTGTTAAAAACTTCAGAACATCAAGGAAGTTTTAATCATGGTCAAGGAACAAAAATAGAAACTGGTTTTCCAGGAACTTAAAAGTAGGTCACATTTTTGTAAAGTCCAGGTTTCGGTTTCAAGGAAGGTACACTTGTAAACATATCTGATAAGTTACATTATCACACCAATATCTTACATCAAGTGTATGTATTCCAGTCGTATGCATGTATACTTGCAAAGGGCACATTTAGTCATCAAGTGATTTTATTTCGGAGAAACATAGAGGACTTTGTTTAAACACAGCACATAGTGTCACTGAGTGAATATTTCTCCTCAGGCAAAATCTTCAAAACCTGAAGGTAAATCAAACAAGAGAGTCATGCCACGGGACTACAGGGAGTGGGACAAGTGAGTATTGTCATGCTTAACTCTTTCCCTCATAGAGGAAACCATGAAAAGACCTATGCGAACAGCATAAAACCAGATCAGCCTGCGAGTAACTCGCAGGCTGATCAGGTTTTATGCTGTTCGCTGCTCCTCAGTGGTCTGGAAATGAGGATTTTGTAATTAAATTTGGTAAGGTTTAACTGTGGTTTTCTGCAGATCAGGCTTTATGTGGTACCTATTGAGTGCGTCAAAATGAGTCTATATGAGGGAAAGGGTTAATACAGTTTGGTTTTTTTTGTTAGCGTGATACCTGTACTAAACTGCCTACCTGCTATCTGTCCAGGTAACTGTCTCTAATATAGTAATTTAATCCTTTACTTCATGAATATTCACATAAGATTTGCAAGAACACAAAAAAAAATGGTGTTAAAAACACTTTCAATTTTTTCAAAAATTGAAATTCCACAGTTATGTGTATATACCCTTTGGTGACAAATCTGATTTTAGTAGACAGGAAGTGCAGCGTATCTATAGAGGAGATGTACTTTAGTCAGATTGGTGTGCATATTTATGATTGTATTGAACATTAAGCGACATATATGAAACAATGGATTTTTCTTTGCACAAGTGCAAATTGTGTGATATTTCAATATGGTAAGAGCAAACAGAGGAGACCCTGATCAGACAGCTCCTGGAAGGAGATGTCTGATCTGGGTCTGCTCTGTTTTGCCAATGTGTCAAAATGTGTCTGTATAAGACAAGGGGTTAATATATTTTAGCCCCCATAGGGTTAAACAAATGGCTTTCTCTTTAACCTTGACTGGCTGATTAAGGACAATCTGACTTTATTATGAGTCTCCACTTCCTGTTCAGCATGGCTTTTGGAAAAAAAAAGACAAACATATAAAGCTGTTTGTAAGTTCTTTGGAGATATTTTAGAAGGTGTCAAATGTGAAGGGACCTGAGGCCCCATTTTCTCAAAAATAAAAATGGTACTTAAGTCTGATTTTCATACTCAAACTATGCCCATTACTTTCAATAGGGATTTGAGTAAGATACTCAAATTTGAGCCTGATATTGTACTTGAGTAATTTCAAAATGCGGGGCTAGGCATGTGTAATTTGATTAACAATTGAAATTTGATGACAGTTGGCTATTTATAGGAAATCGTTTCTGACACAAGTTGGGCTGCATTTTAAGTATCTTGTAAAGTTATGATTTCTTTTCAACAGAATTTGAAAGAAAATAAGATTTGCAAGAACAAAAAAAAATGTTAAAAACACTTTCAATTTTTCAAAAATTGAAATTCCACAGTTGTGTGTATATACCCTGTGGGTGACCAATCTGACTTGAAGTACACAATCTTCAGACAGGAAGTGCAGTGTATCTACAGAGGAGATGTACTTTAGTCAGATTGGTGGGAGACCTGATGAAGTTTGAAATTAGTGTGAAGTTTAAACAGATCAGTGGACCCAACTGTGTTGTGTTTATCAACTTCTCACCTTCTTGCATACTTTCGGTTTTGGTTGTAGTTTATCACTTTGCTAATTGCCAAGTCTGGTACATTGTGTTATTTCAATCTACCCTTTGCATCAGTTGTCAGTATTTTTCTCATTAACCCTTTCCTTCATATAGACTCATTTTGACGCACTCAATAGGTACCACATAAAGCCTGATCTGCAGAAAACCACAGTTAAACCTTACCAAATTTAATTATAAAGTCCTCATTTCCAGACCACTGAGGAGCAGCGAACAGCATAAAACCTGATCAGCCTGCGAGTTACTCGCAAGCTGATCTGGTTTTTATGTTGTTCGCATAGGTCTTTTCATGGTTTCCTCTATGAGGGAAAGGGTTGAGGCATAAAGTGAATCTTCCTTCCTGGGAGAGAATGTTATCTCTATATTGATGAAGATTTTATTTTCCTCTGTGTGTATTTGTCATTCTTATTACCAAAAGCAGAGAATATATTCTTACCTTTGCCTCCCCCCCCCCTTTTTTAGCTCACCTGAGCACAATGTGTTCAAGGTGAGCTTTTGTGATCACCCTGAGTCTGTCGTCCGTCATGTGTCAACAATTTGCTTTAAACAACATTTCCTCTGAAACTGCTGGACAGAATTTGATTAAGCTTGCCAGGGATGTTTCTTGGATGAAGCTTAACAAAAGTTGCTAAAGTAAACATGATCCATGTAGTACTCTGTTTGCCATGGCAACAGAATTTTTTTTATAAAAACTTAAAAAATCATCTCCTTCAAAACTACTGGCCAAATTTCAAAACATTTTAACACAGATGTTCATTGGGTAACCCTATATTCAAGTGAGCGATCCAGAGCCTCTATGGCCCTCTTGTTAGAAAAAGCTTCATTGTGCTCAGTTTATAGAAAAACATAGATAAGTAATTAGATGTTTGCCTGTCATGTTTGCTGAATTTTTAGAGAATTTTCCTAGGAAGGAGGAAGTCATGAATTCTATCCCTTGCCTACATATCTTGAGACAGGACTGATTGGCAAGGTGTCAGGATAATGTGACTAGGTTTTGCTTGTGGTATCATAACAAATCTCTACAACTCGGGAATGCAGTGAGGCAGCACTATGTCTGTATCATGTAGATTAACATCCTCAATGACGGGCACACTGTCATTTTAAAACCATGCAAACATGACGGGCACACTGTCATATTAAAACCATGCAAACATGACGGACACACTGTCATTTTAAAACCATGCAAACATGACGGGCACACTGTCATTTTAAAACCATGCAAACATGACGGGCACACTGTCATTTTAAAACCATGCAAACGCACCTGTCATTTTAAAACCATGCAAACATGACGACACACTGTCATTTTAAAACCATGAAACATGACGGCAACTGTCATTTAAAACCATGCAAACATGACGGACACACTGTCATTTTAAAACCATGCAAACATAACGGACACACTGTCATTTTAAAACCATGCAAACAAACATTGATCAGAAACAGTTGCAATAAAAAATGTGATTTGTTTTATGTTAATCTTTTACCTAATTGATCAGAAACAGTTGCAATAAAAAATGTGATTTGTTTTATGTTAATCTTTTACCTAATTGATCAGAAACAGTTGCAATAAAAAATGTGATTTGTTTTATGTTAATCTTTTACCTAATTGATCAGAAACAGTTACAATAAAAAATGTGATTTGTTTTATGTTAATCTTTTACCTAATGAATATTCATGTACAAATTTATAACTTGCTGAATATCACATACTCTGAACTTTAAATGGTATATAAAATAATGGGTTTTTTCTTTACCACACGGACTATGTAGACTCTAGGCAGAACTTCTGTATGAGTAAACAGGGAAACCTTGACCAGACAGCTGTACTCTATTTGCCAATGTTTTAAAATGAGTCTATATTAGGTAAAGGGTTGATAAAATCTATTTTCTGTAACCTTACAGGGTAGATGTGGATAAGGAGCTGGAGAAAGTTGACACAGAGGACAAAACTGCTCAGGCAAAAACTGTTGTTGGCAACCGAGAGGTGAAAAACATTCCACAACATATTGACACTAAAGGTAGGGCTGATTTATAGAGGAGGCTGAAATCTGAATGAATATATGGCTTGTGGCTGTAACATGGTGGGAGTGTGTTTTGTTGTTTGTTTTTTTTAGGGTATTGTTGTTGTTTTGTGTAAGGTTATCATAAAAAAGTAAAAAGGATGATTAAATGAGAGAGAGAGAGAGAGAGAGAGAGAGATTATTTATTTGCAACAAACATGCATTTGTACGTGTATATGTAACTTTAAAATGAACTTACTGATTGTGAAAAGGTCTTTAACAATCGTAATTGACGCTATGTGTGCAATCTCGTCTAGTTTCAGTTGAACGTGTATGAATTATCACAGGGCTTTTATCCATCCCTTATCAGGAGCTGTTCATAGGTGTATTCCCCTCCGAAAATTTCTTTTAAATTCATGCAGTTTTCCCCAGAGTTGCTATTTATCCCTTGATTTTTCTCTCTCCTATGTAAAAATGGTAATTTTCTTTTAAAAAATGAAATAAAGCCTCCAGTTGTTAGACAATGTATAGAAACTTTAGAATTCTTTGTATATGAAATTTGAACTTTGTTGCTGCTAATGGTAACCAGGTAAAATCAAGTGACCTGACTTGTTATAATAAGGCTGCTGGTATTCTGGTGAGCATTCTAGGGCCATCATGGCCCTCTTGTTTATTTTTGTTAAGGCTTTGTTGTTGTTCTTGTTTATTTTGTTGTTGCTTTGATATGCTCCCCAAAGGGAGAGCATATAGTTGCCACTTTGTCCTGACATCTGTCCATGCGTCCATCATAATTTTGTCCGGAGAAAACACAAAAACTATAAGAGGTATCGACATTAAACTTTATAGGTAGATAGATCTCAATGAGGAGAAGTGCAGTGTACAAGAACCACAACTCTGTTTTGCATGATTTAGGAGTTATTGCCCTTTGTTATTTTTCATTGTCCGGAGCATAACTTGAGTTGATGTGCAGTACAAAAAAGTACAATTCTTGATACTCAAAAAACAAAATTTCCTTTATCTCTGATGCCTTCTTGCTGCCCTTTTCATACATATTTTTTTCCTTTGTAATACTGTATTATAATATTTAGTTGAACACACATATTTGAAAGAAATATTTTTAAAAAAGCCCTTTTGGAACTAACATTTATTCTGGGAGCATCCATCAGTTATACCGATTATCTTGTTGTTGCTGTTTTTAAAAGTTATCTTGATTAAATCAATAAGAATGTAAATATTTCAGGACTTAATGACAGTGAAAAGCTGATGAAAGCAGAGAGGGAGAAGGATAAAGGAAATGAGGTTAGTTTTTATACAGAAAGAGAGAGAGCTCTAGAGAGAGAAACTCTTTCTAAAATTTGAGGGGTGGGTGCAAAACTAGGCTAAGTGCATGTGTTTTATAAGCATAAGTTTTATTTGCTCTCACCCCTTGAAAAATAATGTAGTGAGAAGGATAAAGAGAGTATGAGGGAAATGAAATAAATGGTTTGAAAAAGTCCTGAAATTAATACAGTCCCTTCTCACTAGAGCACTTGGACATGTGGGTCAAAAATTAGGATACCAGTTAAGCATTTGGGGCAGGGGAGGGGGACCTCCTTAACACTGTTAAAGGCCCTATTCTTGGCTCAATCTGCATAAAACTGAAGGGTTTATGGGTAGAATGTTTGTCTGAATGAAAACTCAGTTGAGTTTGAAGTTGGGTCAAACTGAAAAACCTCAGTGACCTTATAGGAAAACATTACTAAGACCTCTTTTTTGCAGAATCTTCCTGAAACTTCATCAGACTATATGTATTTGTCTAATGTTTGTTCTCACATTGTTCCACACTTTATTTGAGGGGTATGAAAAGCAAAAAAAAAAGGGGGGGAAAAACTTGAAACAATGCCTACTGGAGTAGTTGCAAGATTATTTTAGACCTCATGTCAGTAAATTCATGACCCTACTTTTTTACAGGCATTTCGAGCCGGTGACTTCAAGGAGTCAATTGCCTACTACACACGCAGTATATCCCTGATGCCCACAGCAGCTTCTTACAATAACAGGGCCCTAGCTTGTAAGAACATTAACTTTTCACCTCATATAGGCCTTGTTTGACACATTAGCAAACAGAGCAGACCCAGATCAGAAAATTCCTTCGAGGAGCTGTCTGATCAGAGTCTCCTCTGTTTGCTTTTACAATATTGTAGCTCAGATTCTATAAAGTCTGCAAGGCAAAATAATCCATTGTTTCATATATCATTTAAGACTCAGTAAGTTTGATATCCATCAGGTCATAAGTTTTGTACATTAATATTTATGTAGTAAAAAGTTCATTTTATCAAGAAGAAAAATTCAGAACCATCTCAAGCTCAAAGTACTGGTTCAACTCAGGAACCATCTAAATGGATTTAGTAGTTTATAAAAAACAATTTTACCAAAATTGTAAAATGATGAAGATGTAAAATTATTTCAAATTAAAATTACAAACAGTAATAATGGAGAGAAAAAAAGCAAATCACATTGTCATATAGCATTTAGTATTTATGTTGTACCATGCAATCGTTTTCCTTTATTCCATGTCTTTTTTTTTTCTCACAGATCTTAAGTCAGAAGAATGGCAGAAAGCAGAAACAGATACAAACACAGTCCTCAGAATGGAGCCTGGTAATGTGAAAGGTATGTTCCTTTTTTTAATTCTTCAGTGAAGAAGTGAGGAAATGTCTTACTGTTACTGTGAATCTATCTTTTTTAATAGTATTTGAAGTAACGTATGTACATCTCCAGTCAGCCATGATCAGAGGTTAACCAGGTTTTATGCAAGGAAATACATGAGTTTGTTTGTTATACTATTTGTGAGCAATTGACTTAATCATGTGATAAAAGGTAAAGGCAGTGGTTTAATCTTTCCTGCAAAAACTGGAAACGTGCATAGATTTTTAAATATACGATCTTGACCTACAATATGGTTGATATCTATACTCAAATGTCTGTAAATGAATTTAAAAACAATTTTCATTGGGTTTGCAGCACTTGTACTTTTTTTGTAAATTAACGAATAGTTCTATAGGTGGTTTTTTCTATACACACAGCACTGTTACGTCGTGGCACAGCCTTCAAAGGTCTGAAGAAGTACCTGTCAGCCCGGACTGACCTGCAGGACGTACTGGACCTGGAACCAAAGAACAAGAAGGCCCAGGTACTGTAGTCCTTCCTTTACTAACCTGCTACAGCAGCCAAGTGGCTAGAGCATCTGTTCCATCTGGGAAGTTGTTGGCTGAATCTCTGTAATGATATAGCCAAGTGTAAAACTATTGTAACTCCTCTATTTATATATTTTTACCATAATTTTGCTCCAAGTCCTTGATACCAAAGTTCTAAAAAATTTACTGGTACTGCACATTATTGATGAAACCGACACATCTAGTTTTTTGTTGAAATGTCCATGATCTATTTTAAGCTTGACAAAGCTAAACAAAGATAACTCTTGATCAAATTTAGTCCAAATTTTGACACTTTTGATTAATTTTCTCATGCTTATATCTCAGAAATCAGTGATGGGATTGACCTGAAATTTCATGAACATGCTCAGGAGAAACTGGCCTTGATGTTAGATAACTCTTGTCAGAATTTGTTATAAACTAAGGCTCTTTTTTAACTAAGAAATTTTGGTAATGGTTTTGTGTGCACGCTTATTATTATTATGCCCCACCACCCTTTCGAAGAAGATGTGGCATATTGTTTTGTAAATGTGGGTCGGTCGGATGGTCGGTCGGTCCGTCAGTAGACCACTGTTTCCAATCAATAACTGGAGAACGCTTTGGCCCACATTCCTCAAACTTCATAAAGTGATTGGTCATGACTAGTAGATGACCCCTATTGATTTTGGGTCACTTGGTCAAAGGTCAAGGTCACAGTGACCTTGAATGTGAAAATCGTTTCTGATCAATAACGGGCCAAAATTCCTCAATCTTCATAGGGTGATTGGTCATGACAAGTAGATGACCCCTATTGATTTTAGGGTCACTTGGTCAAAGGTCAAGGTCACAGTGACTTTGATGGGAGTGGGGGGGGGGGATAGTGTTGTTTCAGATTTTTATTTTTGTTTAAATCAATAAATTATAAAATTACTGAGGTCTTCAGAGGCATTAAAAAACAAGTTACATATAACTCCTGATCAAATGTTTTGAAAACTATAGCTTTTTTGAGGATTTCACACACAACTTTAAACACATGATTGTCAGAATAGCCTGACAGACAGCTCTTGTTACAGATTAAAGATTTTTTTTTTTTTTTTTTTTTTAATTTTGAGCAATATTTTCCAGTTGGTGTATTACAATGATTTTTTTTTATATTTGAACTATTTCAGAGAAGTCATTTGTGATATGAATTTATTTATATAGGAATTACAAGCAGAAGTGAATGAACTCATAAAGAAGGAAAAAGAAGAGAAGAGAACAAAGGGGCGCAGAATGAAGATTGAAGATGTTGATGAGGTAAAAGAGGAGACTGATAATGCTAAGACTGACGTGGTTAAACCAGTTGAAGACCAAGCCAAGGTGGAACCTGAAGCTGATAAAGAGAGCTTAGTCAAGAAGCAGCCTAGAAGGATGCAGATTGTTGAGACGGACAGTGACGAAGAAGAGGAGGATGATGAGACTGTTGGTCAGGTGAATGGTGGGGCTGAAGATAAGGAGAAAACTCCTGATAATTTGGTGAATGGTTTCCTAGCCCAGAAAGCTTCACATAAAGAGGAGAATTCTCCTGCTGTGGAAACTGAAAAGAAACTGGAAGCTGAAAATACAGCAGAAAAAGTAGAGTCTGATAAAGAGGATAGTGTAAGAACTGATAGTCCAGTAGAGTGTAAGAATGATGTTGAAAGTGGTAAAGAAGACATAGGTGAGAAAGGTGTGAATGCAAGTGAATCAGGTGAGTCAAATGATGATAGTGAAGCAAATGTTGAAGAGAATGTGAATTCTGATGGAGATAAGGATGGGGAAGATGATGATTCAGACACAGGGGAGGATGAGGCAAAGGAGAAAGATGTGCCTCCGCTGAAGAGGCCTGTGTTCTACACAATAGAGATACCAGCCAACTGTGTGAGCTTGAAGGAGGAAGCAACCAAGCTGTTCAAGAGTGGGCAGTATGGGGAGGCACAAGAGAGCTACACTAAGCTGATCACAAGGTTGGAAAAGGGTAAGTCGCAGGAGTTAATGATGTTCTTTGATCAACATTTTATATTTTACATCAATTTACAGACCATAAATTAGTCAGAATTATAATCAAGCTAATTTCTAGTTAAGATACATATACATGTATATCATGTATCCTATTTGATATAAAAATATTATTTTTTATTCCATTATATAATATCCCCTATTTGAATTGTACAGATTTGACTGTTTTTGAAAAGAAGTTTAATAGAATTCAATCTGAAGTCCAAAAGGAGACCGTATCACCATATCTTAAGTTTCTTAACCCTTTACTTCATGATTTCATGAAATATCAATTGACTGACATATAAAAAATATATGAAGTCATGGATTCCTATGGTATTCAGATTGGTTTAGTTTCATTCATGACTTTCTAGGCACATTATGCTGACACTGTCTACCAAAAGAGGTACATAGTGAAATAAATACTTGTCCAATATGCTGGATTGTTCTTTGAAGTAAGTCCATGTAATTTCCTACCAACAGTGCCGGACCAGGAAGTGAACCTATCGCTGATGTACAGCAATCGCTCCGCGTGTCAGCTAAAGATCGGGGACATGCCCCGGGCTGTACAGGACTGTACGAAGTCTCTTGTGCTTTTGCCTCACATGGTTAAGCCACTTGTCCGACGTGCCACCGCATACGAGGCGCTGGAAAGGTAATTGCACTTTTTCTTTACATTGCTTTTGCAATCATTGATGCAGCTTATCCAGCCCGTTCGATGTTGGGCTTTTGTTGTTTGTTTTTTTTATTTTTCAAAAAGTATAAAGGTTTCAAGATGAAGCTTCATAATATGGAGAGATCTCATTGAAGGGAAGTACAGTGCCCAAGAACTGTAGCCCTCACTTACGTCATTTTAAAATCCCTCTGACAAAGTGGCATACAGGGGTATTTGCGCCATGACAATAGCAGTTTTTTGTTTTTGTTTTTTTTTTCAGTTATTTTTATAGCAGGTATTTGGCTATATTCCCAATACCAGAAAGTATATATTTTTTCTCATATTGAATGCAAAACTCAAGCAAAAAAGAAAAAATGTTTTATTCTGTTCAAAAAATGATAAAGTTACAGATTTTCCTATCAGCATATAAGGGTAGTTGCAGGACTGGTTGGCACGGTGTCCGGATAATGTGACTGGGTGTGGTATCATGCCACATGTCTATGGCGTGATACTGCAGTGTGGCAGCACTATATCTGTCTCAAATAGACATGGTCTCCAAATGACTGAAATACTGTCCGTGGGACATTAAACCCAACAAACAAACAAACCAGACTTTCCTAATCAGGCAGTGTCTAAAAAGCAATTGTTAATAAATTTTATCAATGTATCTTTTCATTTTTTTCATGTTACTTCTCCCAATTTCTTTACATCTTTGCACAAACATTACAATTTGAAGGATGTTGGTCATCCTCCAAAAACAGTGAAAAAAAGCCTTAAAATGGTTAAACATGGAGTAAATTACATGTTCTTATAGATTAAATTTATAGGGGATTCAAACCCACAAACTTCAGGCCCACAGTTGGGTATGTTGCACTGGACTTAGTTAATTATTTATTTCCATAGTGAAGTTTTAACCTGGATTATGATATGACAATAATGATGATGAAAGGATTGTGTGACTGACTTGCAGGTTCCGCCTGGCCTATAAGGACTACCGCCACGTTCTGTCTTTGGATACAAGGGTTGACCAGGCACATCTGGGGCTGAAGAGGTATGTAGTCCCCACTAGCGTTCTGACCTACACACCCATTACTGGTCCCTTAAAAACTTACTTTTGATACTTTGTTGTGTTATTTGGGGTTGGGTGGTGGGGGTGCACAATTTCATGACTCTTAATTTGGATAATAATAAAAATCGGGATAAAAAAAAGGGATGTTTCTAATGACTCATGCAATCATTTTTTCTAACCTTTTGAGTCAGAGAAGCAAGATCACTAAACTAGACCCATGGCTTTAATCCCGTTTAAAACCTTTAGGTTAGGAATAATGACTTTTACTTTCTGGATGTTTATTATCTAAAGTTGTTGGTTGAACACACAATTTGTCTAATTTTCTACTTAATTTGGTGATAAGAACAAAGGGGCAAATCACTATTATTACATGACAAAAATAGTGGCAGAAAAACTAAAATACTAGTAGAAATCAACAATAACACTGTCAAGTGGTTGAGAGCTGCAAAGATTTAGCAAGTGCTGCACTTGATTCTGATTGATCAAATCTTGACATTGGCCATATTAATGGGCTTAGAGAGGACATCTAAATGAGCTAAAAGAAATACATTTTGGAGTGAATATAGTTGGTGGTGTATATGTTTGGATGGAATAAGTCAGTTACCTTTTTGTAAGTTGTAAGTTGGACAAGAAACTGTTGTTTCAGATGTCAGCATCATCTGCAGGAAATTGATGGACCAGGATGGAGAGAGAAAATAAAACTCACCAACTTCTCTGCCTGGGAAATTCCAGATGTCATCGGTCTGGATGGAAAACCTGTAGCCTCAGTAGTATACACAGTCCCACCTTCCTCTCAGCCTAGCAGCCAATCACAGACCACCTCACAGACATCCAGCCAATCACAAGCAAGTCAGTCCACTAGCCAATCAAAATCTGGTACTAGTGCAGAAGTGACAACAGAGAAAAAAGAAGAAAAGAAACCACAACCTAAGAAGCCTCCCTCTCTCCAGGAACAATATGATACACTGAAATCTGAGGGAAATGAATTTGTCAAAAAGGCAAGCATGATTTCCATATTTTTATAAAGCTTAATTAAAAAAAAAATGGCATATTGCATGCAGAGTTATGATTAGATAAACTTATATACAGTTTGGATAGTTACAGTAACACCATTCTCTGCTATTCTTAAAAGTAACATAGAAACTATTTTTACCAATCTAAAACTTGCACATCTTGCTTCCCATACCTCATATCTGCCAAAATAAAGAGGATTGTGTATTTTTGATGTTTTATATATATTTGACATTCATATTGTCGTGTTCTCTCTTAATTGTTTTGTTGTTGCTCCCATACTGAAAATTGTATAGTTCCATTTTTTGGCCCTCAGCATATGAGTACAAGAGAAGTTCAGGACTGATTTGCCCAGCCAGGATCTTTTGACTGGACTATTGAATTTGAAGGGAGGCTGTGCCATATATGTCTGAAATGGACAATGTCCTTAGCTCTTTACTCTCATTTTGATGTGTTATCAAACAGCAGACCAAGGTCAGACAGCTCTTATAGGAGGTTCTCCTCTGTGTGTTTCCCTTTCCCTCATATAGACTCATTTTGACGCCCTCAATAGGTATCACATAAAGCCTGATCTGCAGAAAACCACAGTTAAACCTTACCAAATTTAATTACAAAATCCTCATTTCCAGACCACTGAGGAGCAGCAAACAGCATAAAACCTGATCAGCCTGCGAGTTACTCGCAGGCTGATCTGGTTTTATGCTGTTCACATAGGTCTTTTCATGGTGTCCTCTATGAG
This sequence comes from Solen grandis, assembly GCA_021229015.1. NCBI lineage: Eukaryota > Metazoa > Mollusca > Bivalvia > Adapedonta > Solenidae > Solen > Solen grandis. The sequence goes on from CM037784.1 coordinate 63,709,337, forward strand.
GGAAAGGGTTATACAATATCCAAGCTCAGGTTCTGCACAGTCTACACTGCAAAGAAAAGCCCATTGTTTTATATACCATTTTTAGTTCATTCATTTAATTTTCGTCAAGTCATAAATTTGTACATGAATATTCATGATGAATCACTGTTTGCGGCATGACAGAACTATGCTCACAAACATTCAATAGCAGGTAGATAGGAACTGAAATGAAAGTATTAAAGATATCAAATGCAATCATATATAATATTTATTCATTTTCAGGGCCAGCATCGTGATGCCATCAAGTGTTACACACAGTGTATTGGCTTGCAGCCAGACCAGGTGGTGGCCTACACCAACAGGGCCTTGTGTTACATACGCATGAATCAGGTGGGTGGAGCTAGAATAAGATGAAAATATACTGTTGTTATTGCAGAAAACTGTGACTTTTGAATCACAAACTGGACCGTATATAATTACAGATTGCAGGCCTTTTTTTCATGATGAGGAAGAGGCCTTAAATCCCCATTTTCTTTATTTTGGAGAAAGAGATAGTAAATTTTGGAGACACTGCATTGATTCAAAGAAATTATCCAAGGGGAATATGACTATGAGGTGAATACGACTGTGAATACAAATCTGGGGGAATACAGTTATGAATATGACTATGAGGGAAATATGGCTATGAATAGAACTTTGAGGGGAATATGACTATGAATACGACTTTTAGAGGAATATGACTATGAGGGGAAGATGACTATGAGGGAAAGATGACTATGAGGGGAATATGACTATGAGGGGAAGATGACTATGGGAGGATACAACTATGAATATGACAATGGGGAATACGACTATGAGGGGAATATGACAATGGGGAATACGACTATGAGGGGAATATGACAATGGGGAATACGACTATGAGGGGAATATGACAATGGGGGATATGACTATGAGGGGAATATGACAATGGGGATACGACTATGAGGGGAATATGACAATGGGGGATACGACTATGAGGGGAATATGACAATGGGGAATACAACTATGAGGGGAATATGACAATGGGGGATACGACTGTGAGGGGAATATGACAATTGGGGATATGACTGTGAGGGGAATATGACAATTGGGGATACGACTATGAGGGGAATATGACAATGGGGGATACGACTATGAGGGGAATATGACAATAGGGGATACGACTATGAGGGGAATATGACAATGGGAATACGACTCTGAGGGGGAATTATGACAATGGGGGATACGACTCTGAGGGGAATATGACAATGGGGGATACGACTCTGAGGGGAATATGACAATGGGGGAAACCACTATTAGGGGAATATGACAATGGGGGATACGACTCTGAGGTGAATATGACAATGAGGGATATGACTATAAGGTGAATATGACAATGAGGGATATGACTATGAGGGGAATATGACTATGAGGGGAATATGACAATGAGGGATACGACTATGAGGGGAATATGACAATGGGGGATATGACTATGAGGGGAATATGACAATGGGGGATACGACTATGAGGGGAATATGACAGTGAGGGATACGACTATGAGGGGAATATGACAGTGAGGGATACGACTATGAGGGGAATATGACAATGAGGGATACGACTATGAGGGGAATATGACAGTGAGGGATACGACTATGAGGTGAATATGACAATGAGGGATACGACTATGAGGGGAATATGACAATAGGGGATACGACTATGAGGGGAATATGACAATGGGGGATACGACTATGAGGGGAATATGACAATGGGGGATACGACAATGAGGTGAATATAACAATGGGGGATACGACTATGGGGTGAATATGACAATGGGGGATACGACTATGGGGTGAATATGACAGTGAGGGATACGACTATGAGGTGAATATGACAATGGGGGATATGACTGAGGTGAATATGATAATGGGGGATACGACTATGAGGTGAATATGACAATGGGGGATACGACTATGAGGTGAATATGACAATGGGGGATACGACTATGAGGTGAATATGACAATGGGGGATACGACAATGAGGTGAATATAACAATGGGGGATACGACTATGAGGTGAATATGACAATGGGGGATACGACTATGGGTTGAATATGACAGTGAGGGATACGACTATGAGGTGAATATGACAATGGGGGATACGACTATGAGGTGAATATGACAATGGGGAATACGACTATGGGGTGAATATGACAATGGGGGATACGACTATGAGGTGAATATGACAATGGGGATACGACTATGAGGTGAATATGACAATGGGGGATACGACTGAGGTGAATATGATAATGGGGGATACGACTATGAGGTGAATATGACAATGGGGGATACAACTATGAGGGGAATATGACAATGGAGGGTATGACTCTGAGGGAAATATGACTGTTAATTTCCCCTGATAAATCAGAGAAAAGGCCCTGGATTGTGATGATACTAGTGTGCATTGGTAGCTGTCACAACTTTCTATGCTATGCAATATGCTCTTTGTGAGCATATAGTTGCCATTTTATCTGTCTGTCCATCCTACCATGCAACTTTTAGTCAATATAATTGTTAATTCTTTGCAACTTAAGGTCAGAATTTAACAAAATAGACGATAGAAAAAGATGTGCATATTATTAGCATATTCTGATTTAATGGTTTTCCAGAGTTTTATCTAGATCCTTGGTTGGACTATTTCTCAGCCATAACTGACTGAAAGTAAATGATACAAATGGGAAATTTCAAAATAAAACTGACTAAAAAAAAAGAAACCAAAAAAAACATATATAGCGTCTGTCTGTGGCCTGTCTGTTCACGTCCATAATTGTTATACCTTTGCCTCACATAAGTATGGGCTGTATAGAAATAGAACTTAAGACTTGGAATTGTGGGTAACTATTTCAAAAGAGCAAGTAACTGTTGTTATATATAATTTATTCTCACAGTTATGCCCCTTTTCAAATTAGATTTTCTTTATTGTTCATATTTGAAAAAAAGATGTCAGATTCACTTTAAACTTGGAATGTTTTAGGTTTACTTTTTCCATGCAAATTCTTATCTCAGTTTGTACTATAGTTAAGGGATTGAAACTTCCAACATGTGTTTAGTATCAATACCTTTTGTCTCATTTTTGTGTTTACAAGCACTGAGTAAAGTGGATTCGCTATCTTGTGACAGCTCTTGTTATTTATCAATTATCTGTTGTTTCTTTTGGGGGGGGGGGGTCAGATGAATTGACTGTATATTGTGTTTACTCGTGTATGGATAGAGTTGATGTTGAATGTAACATGTTACAGCCGGAGAATGCGGAGGAGGACTGCACTGATGCCTTGAACATAGAGAAGGCCAATGTGAAGGCGCTGTTCAGACGGGCACAGGCCAGGAAGGTACATATACCACAATGTCCTTATGTACTGGGTCTTCTTTTTATGTCCCATCATTGAGGGTTGGGGTGGAGAGTGGGTGCATACAGATTTGCCCTTGTTCACAAAATCTTGTGGCCCTTGACAAAAAGAAAATAGTGCACTGTGCCTAATGGAGACAGTGTTCGATTAACAAGGATGTAAAAGTCAACTCGCCCGTTCGCCCTGGACATTGAAAATTAATGCAGGGCAAGTGAAAAATAAGAAAATTTCTTTGTTATTTTTTTGATTTTACTATCTCAATTTTTTTTTTTCTCTTGGATGAATATGTAGGGTGAGTGATAATTTTAGGATTTTACACCTTGGGACACATTCTTAGTTTCAGCTCACCTCACTTTAAGTATATCTGTTTGAAGTGAATTGTTATACATAGGTACCTCAGGTAAAGACCAAGGTTACGGATTTTTCTTAGATCACTCAAGTCAAAATTAGAGGTTTTACTTCAAGATAAATATAGTTTCCACTCCTGTTGATAATTCTGTTTTTCACTAAATTTCGTGCCATCGCATACGCTTTCTATATCTGTAACAGATTTATTATCAGCATGACGTGACTTGTTTCAGATGTTGAAGAAAGTACAGGGAGGGTGTGGAGGATCTCAAGCACCTGCTGGACCTCGAGCCCAAGAATACCGCCGCTGCCAAGGAGATGGAAGAATTGAAACAGCTCTGGAAGGAGGTGAATGGAACAGCCATTTAATCTTTTATAGTTAACCCTTTCCCTCATATAGACTCATTTTGACGCCTCAATAGGTATCGCATAAAGCCTGATCTGCAGAAAACCACAGTTAAACCTTACCAAATTTAATTACAAAATGCTCATTTCCAGACCACTGAGGAGCAGCGAACAGCATAAAACCGATCCCTGCGATTATGGTGATCTGGTTTTATGCTGTTGCATAGGTCTTTTAATGGTGTCCTCTATGAGGGAAAGGGTTAATGTCACTTTATATATAATTTAAATTTGCAGATCAGTTACTCACTTAAGAAATGGTACCGAGCAGTCTTGCTTTTTGAAGTATTTATTTAAATGAAATACAAAACAATTAAACATTGTTTTTGATTTATTTTTTCTCCATAACGTGTGTTTTAATAGAGATTGGTAAAGTAGAGGTAGTCCTGCTAGACACAGGCAGAATGTATCCATATAATATCATAAGTATAAAGGGTAGTAGTCCTTGAAAATCTCAGTAACTTAATCATATGTATGTTGTTGCCTAGCAACTAGAGACACTAAAGAAAGATCTAGCAAAGAAGAAGGAGCAGAAAGATAAAGCTGAAGCAGAAGTAGAAAAGAGACGGAGGAAAATACAGATCCAGGAGACGGACAGCGAGGAGGAGGAGAAAGGTAGGGGTCTCTCCCTCTCCATCTCTCAATGTTTACATGGCTTGGCCATCATGTGTAACAGGCATTGATATACTCCACTTCAGTGTGTGGTGTTAGGGCTATGCTGGAACATGCTTTGTCTTCAGTAGCTTCAAAAGCTCAGATGTACCTTCTAGAAAATTAGAAGTATCAATAGTAAAGTTTTTTTGTTATTGGTCGTTCTTCTTACTTCACATCCAGGGGAGGGGAAGTAATGTATTACTCTGACAGCTCTTGATTTAATTGTTATTTCAAGATAATAAATCATGGTGAAGTTATTATAAGCAGGTAAACTTTTCATAGTTTCCTTAATCTTCTTATCAGTACTTTAATTTCTGTCACATGGTTGTACCCCCATGAAGATGATACCTATACTGGGTTTTGTCCTATCAAAATAGTCCTTTTCCCCTATATTTTTATATTCTTTGATGTTTTTTTTGGTTTTTTTAACATTTTTATATTCATTTCTTTAAAGAAAAAAATATAGAAAAGGCCTTTGTTCAATATTTTAGAGACAGTACAAGTGCAGACTGCTATATTAGTTTGTCTTGTTTGTATGTATTGTTGAAGTGTTCGTTACCAAATTATGTAAATCATAAATATATATATATAATTAGTAATTCACAATGATCTTATAAAAACCTTGATTTGCGCATTCTGTTGGCAGATACCAGTTTTCATGCAGCTCTCTTCTTTATCTTAATGTTATTATTGCTAATTTTTTTCCACAGAAACAGCAAAACCAGAAACTAGAAAACCCAAAGAACAAAATCCTAAACCTAGTCCTGGGAAAGGATCAAAACAGCAACCAGTCAAAACAGGAAGTGGTGCTAAAGACAAAGGAAACAGTAAACCAGTCAAAATGGCTGAAAAATCTAAAACCAGTCAATCATCTATCAAAGAGACCAGTCTAGGTTTACCCCAAGTGCCAAAAAGTGTTCCAAAATTAGAGAAAGCAACGCCATATGAATTCATTACAGCGTGGAATTCCTTAAAGAAGTCAGATACAGTAAAGCCATATTATGAACTTTTGAAACAAATAAAACCGGCTGATTTAAAAACTGGTAAGTTCTTTATTCCATAATCAAATTACAAACAATGGTTATTTAAATATACAATAAAAACTGCAATCAATTTTATCTTACAAAAATGTATCCAGCATCTCACCTTAGGACATGATGAAACATGACACTATGTGATGAGTGTGATTCCTATATAGCCCCAAATTCTGAGAAGTGTGGTATAATAATGTCAGATATGAAAATATTATGGTTATTAATATTGTGGTTATTACAATAAAAAGCTTATTACACCCAACACCACGGGAGTGGGGGTTAGATAGGAATCATGTTTGTAACTTCCCGTCCCGTCCTACATTCACACTATTTTAACCCTTTCCCTCATAGAGGAAACCATGAAAAGACCTATGCGAACAGCATAAAACCAGATCAGCCTGCGAGTAACTCGCAGGCTGTTCAGGTTTTATGCTATTCGCTGCTCCTCAGTGGTCTGGAAATGAGGACTTTATAATTAAATTTGGTAAGGTTTAACTGTGGTTTTCTGCAGATCAGGCTTTTTGTGGTACCTATTGAGTGTGTCAAAATGAGTCTATATGAGGAAAAGGGTTAAGACAAAATGGGATGCAGAGGTATGAATCAAACTTAAGTGTTCAAGTTTTTCAATTTTCTTTGATGTATACATGATGCACACAATTTGGTGGCAGATGGACTTCTGCAGGATATTGATTCACAGTTGCTAGTGTGTAGAAAGATTGCAGATGTTCTTTAATTGTTACGCTATGCTGCATGTTTAAAATGTTTAAGGGCGCTGTGGTCCAGTGGTAACGTATCTGATTACGGATCCCAAGGTTGTGGGTTCGAACCCCGTTGAAGGCAAGAATTCTTCACGAACTTCCCAGACACAAAGTACTGGTCCAACCCAGGAACCGTCGAAAGGGATTAATATAAGTTGTAAGAATTTGTTTCCCAATCGAGGTAAAATAAATAAGTTTAAAGTAAAACGTTAAGTAATATTTCAAAAGGACTTAAACACAGATAAATTGAGAAGTACTAAACTATTCCCTGTACTGCCTAAGTAAATGAAATGTTTTATTATCTTGCAGTGATTTCTAACAAGCTGGATGGACAGATGTTGAACATTATAACAAAATGTGTGTCAGAGTTCTACATGCCAAATGGTAAGCTGGCTGGACCTTGTAATAATGATACAAAAGATAATATGTTTCACTCGTTCAAAATAGTTAAAATATATGGAGGGTTTAGTACAAAATTATTGCAGCTGCTGTTTTACATGTGTGTGTAGATACCTTAGTTTTGGACCAAGCCTCGATATGTTAACATGATTGTTCAAAGATTTTGTATTTTTTATACAGAGTAGTATAATCAGAGGATTTAAATACAAATGCAATTAGAACACCACTCTGAACCCTTTCCCTCATAGAGGAAACCATGAAAAGACCTATGCGAACAACATAAAACCAGATCAGCCTGCGAGTAACTCGCAGGCTGATCTGGTTTTATGTTGTTCCCTACTCCTCAGTGGTCTGGAAATGAGGATTTTGTAATTAAATTTGGTAAGGTTTAACTGTGGTTTTCTGCAGATCAGGCTTTATGTGGTACCTATTGAGTGCGTCAAAATGAGTTGTATGAGGGAAAGGGTTAAATAATAGTTTGGCTCTAAATGTTGTTCTCAGTACAAGCCATTGGTAAAAGAGCAACTTCATGTTTTGGTAAAAACTGATATCAACACAATAATTGGCACTTTATACATGTAACAGAGATTTTTGTTATCACAATAAGTCTATTTTTAGAAGGACACAATTGTAAATTTGTTGTGTCAAAGGATAAAAAAGTTATGCCAGAGGGTAACATTAGGGATTTCCTGATGACATATATATGGAATTTTATAAGAGGAAATCTTGTGAAGTATTGAAATGGTATTTGGGTCCTTACCTATATACAGCCAAACCTGTCTTTATTGGTCAGTCAGGGGAACAAAAGAATGTGACTGCTGGACTGTCAAGGGAACAAAAGAATGTGACTGCTGGACTGTCAAGGGAACAAAAGAATGTGACCGCTTAACAGAGGTGGTCTTTAAATGAAGGATAAACAAATAACAAAATGTTAGTTTGGTAAATTAAAACTGACTGCTAAATGCAGGTTGGTCACTTAATACAGGTGGTCGCTAATAGAGATTCAACTGTACATGTATCCTTTTACATGAAACTTTTGAAACTACATTAAAATGGTTAGACGACCAATGGGTCCTTGTTCAGCTGATCATCATGATGAATTGGTATGATAATCAAGTTAAACTAAGCTGACCCCTGAATACAGTGTTCACTACTGTAGAGTGGCCCTGATATTGAGGTAGACTGATTTCAAGATATAGACATGTAGGCGTTTTCTGTATGATGGAGGGTATAGTGATGTATTTGTAAATGTATGTACCACTTGATGTTTCCCAGGTGAGATGGATGAGAGCTACCTGATACTGAAGAACTTGTCCACAGTCCCACGTTTTGGTACCAACACCATGTTCATGTCCCCCGGGGAAAAGTCAGGTACAGATTTAATTACCTTGTAGACATGGCAGGAAAATCAGGGCTCAAATTTAACTTTTCTTTCCATTCGCAAACTTTTGCGACTAGCTGAAATTTCAGTTCGCAAATTCATCATTTACTTGCAATTTTAAGTCATGAATATTTTACAAAAGCAAACCGATAAATCATTTTCTCCTCAGTGTGAGACGCCCGATTTAAACTATTAACATATAATTATTAATTATAATTATTGTCAATATATAAACAATGTCTGGTTATTATTCTTTTTATTTTCTAAAGGGGTAAAAAAAACTTGTGTAATGCTTTAACATTTTATTTGTTACATATTAGCTGCATAAAAAGACAAATGTAAACAGTTAGACTGCACGCTATATGTAGTTATTCATGTAATGACTAGTGTACAAAAACAGTGGGTGTCAGTCTAGCAGGTGTGCATATGTTTAAATTATGGCTCTGTATTATAGATTTAAGAAAAAAATGATGCCAATTTTTATTCGATTCAAAACTTAACAATCGCAAAAAATGAAAGCCAATAGAAAATAAACTTGCAAATTGCATTTCTCACTCGCATTTTGCGAGTGTTAAATTCAAGCCCTGAGAATGTTATTTATTTTACATCAGGATATGACTTTCGTAGCCAGTTAAAAAAAATGACCATTTTGTGAGTATCTTGCTGATTGGTCAGGAGATATATTTGTCACAGCTAACACAAAAATCTGACTGTCCATCATTGACTGCTGGGTTTTCTTTCTGTTGGCCTTGAACAAATGAAATTCCGAACCTAAACAAAGTAAATTCAGAATAACAGCAGTCTATCTGAAGCATTGTTTTTGTACAATCAGTTTTTAGTCCCCGGCCGCAACATACCGGAGTTGAACAATATGGTACTGGTATAGCTCCCTTGTTTGGCGCTCAGCACATGAGGGTAGTTCCCAGGACTGGATGTCCTGATGTCAGGATAATGTGAATGGGTGTGGAATCATGCTGCACGTCTATGGCTTGATTCTGCATTGTGGCAGCACTATATCTGTCTCAAGTAGACATAGTGTCCAAATGACTGAAATACTGTCAGTGAGATTATAACAAACAATCTATGTTATTTGTAGTCAGATATTTAACTAGAGGTCACAAACTAGAAAAAATATTGAAGTTCTGTTATTTAAGACAAAAGAGGTAGGTAACAGAGATACAGAAAGATTCAGTGTCTGGTGTATCCATTGCAGAGGTTCAGTCTGTGATGAAGATGCTGGAAGATCATAGTTCTAGTCTCTACACGAGTGCCGACATCGGCAAACTGAGGAAGGAATACAGCGTCTGACAGTAGATCCAGCGTCTAGATATCCTAGCAGATACTCTGGAATATCACAGTAGAACTTTCAACTTGTTTGTTCAGGGTTCTTCTAATCTACACAAGGACTGCGATCGGTTGTGTAAGAGGTTTCATGACAGGGTTCTAACTACAGTATCTCCTTTCAACCATACATACAAGTTAAAAAACACTCAGTTTTGTTTCATATTCAATAATCTGATGTAAACAAATTTTGTAGTTGTTTTTGTAGATCTAGGTCTGTTAGAATAAATAGCTTTTGATAAGATGAGGCATGTTCATCTTCGCACGCATTGTTAATTTTTCAAGAAAAAGATACTGGTTTCAACAGTGTTTTTTTTCTGAATTCACCAGTAAAAATTTCATAAAACCGGTTATATGGGATTTAACTTGAATTGTTTGATTGATACTTCACTGGTGAAAAAAATGTACCCTTTAGGTAAGTTTGTCTAGAAAGAAAGAGTTTATAGAACCAAATATTTGTGTAATAATTTTGAATTTACATACATTGACTATCATTGATATTCAGATGTATTTACTTGATATACAATCAAAGTTACTAATTTTGCTTTCAAATATGTCGTGTTTATATTGCTTTTTTAACCCTTTCCCTCATATAGACTCATTTTGACGCCCTCAATAGGTACCACATAAAGCCTGATCTGCAGAAAGCCACACTTAAACCTTACCAAATTTAATTACAAAATCCTCATTTCCAGACCACTGAGGAGCAGCGAACAGCATAAAACCTGATCAGCCTGCGAGTTACTCGCAGGCTGATCTGGTTTTATGCTGTTCGCATAGGTCTTGTCATGGTTTCCTCTATGAGGGAAAGGGTTAAGATGGACGCTTATTCATTTGCCATTCTGTAGGTAACGCTTTGATGTAACTGATTCAGCTTTTTTGTTTCCAAGATTTTTTTATGACTTGGTATATTATTGAAAATGAATTCTTGAGTTATACAGGAATTTCCTAGTATTTCATTAAATTCAGTGGTTTACAAACTGATCAGTATTTATGCTGTTGGTAGTGGTAATAGATTTGAACATATTTGAATGTAAAACCTGATGCTCACATGCATATAAATAGAGAGAGAGAAAAAGAGAGAGATACAGAGGTATTCTCTCAGGTTGATAAGGGACATACACAATGAAGATAAAGCTTTCACAGACGATTTTCACACGTGTGTGTAGGGCAAGAGAGGGAATAATACTATTTATATTTGAACATATTTGAACATTGAACTTTTCTTGCACCCTGCTTCATAAAATGAAGTGGGGACTATATAGAGGGATCTGGCTCTTTGTCCTGTCCTATACATCCCTTCCAGTCCCATCGTACAAAAAGTTACTTGGGTGAATAGTTCAGACTTCTCTTGTGCTTCCGATACTGATGTCATTGTCTGGCAGTGTTAACAGCCTAAGGGTGTACTGGGATAGCCTCCAGATATCTGACTGCGAGGTCTCTAGTTAGAGTCTGGTCTCTCTGCCATCTGGTTCTCAAAATCTCTCTCATCGAAGACAAGTAAATCCAACATTGATTCTTGCAGATATCTGGTCTATTTAGTTGTCAGCTAGTTTGAGTAAATGAGATAAATACCAGTAGTTTTGATCTGTTTCTTGTATATTGCATAATTTTCTCATTGGATCTCATACTGTTTATACTATAAATATATGGTGCATGTATTAACGGTGACTTTTATGTATGCATGGTGTATTGATTTCCTGAATAATGTGAGCATTTAAAGACAATCACGATCAACCAGCCAGTGTCGTATGTCAGAGGAATATGAATATCTATTATCTGTTATTCCGGCCTCAAAGTCTACCAAACATACTTTAAAAGTGCTAAGTAATACTTAAAGACAAATTACATCACCTTTGTTTCTCTAATGAAAAATAATCAAATATTTCATTTCTAATGAAATGTTGTTAATTATGAAGGTAATAATGCATGTCTTAGTCCTACACTTATATTTCATATCAAATATTTGGGTATTTTTTATAGAGAAACAAGAATGATGGAAGTAGCCACTAAGTATTTAAGTATTACGAAGGGCTAAGTATTTTTGATAGAATTTGATCCTGGTTATATTCATAATTTTGACATTATTTTCTTGTGTGCGGATTGTAAAACTTACAGATTTACAAAGTCCTCTACTGATCCTTGTTTGGACTATACTTCTCTATTCTTGCTCATAGCAAGGATTGCATTAATCCTTGAAATGTTTTACCAATGATTTTTTTTTTTTTTTGCATTTTATTCATTTGATCCAAAAACATTATTTATACTGCATGTTTATCTATATGCAGAGATTACAATATCTGTATGTGAATATAATGGTGGTTTAGAATATGATGAAATCCTGTAAAACACAAATACATTTCAATAATAGAAACTTATGAACAAAATTTTCTGATCAGATCCCAGATGTTTATGTTGTTATACCCCTGTATCAGAGAAGTGAGAGCTATATATAATCATGTTAGTCTCATTCTGTTAACATCTTGTCCCACACATTAAGACAGGGTGGGATGTTTGGGGGTATTAATCACCTATAGTGATAGCTCTAGTTTACTTCCACATCATCCCGTTAGCAGTCACTTATACATTGTCCACAGATGTTTCATTGTTTAGAGATTGTGGTCGTACAATATAGTGTTCAATAGATACGTCAGATTCATCCCTACTTTTGTTTTAAAGAACATCACCCTAGACTTCATTTAGATTCTGCAGATTGAAGTAATAAATAAACTAGAGTGTGTCTTTGTTAATCTTTTTTCTTTACAGGTAAATGACAAAAGTTTGCTGGAAACTTTACTTTTATTGATTTTTCTAATATAAGATTTGGCTTTTTGAAGGACAACCCTTCTAATATTTATTTTTCTTACATCAAGAATTAACCCCCATATCATGTTTTTACATCATGCTCAATTGTTAATGTTTACAGATAGTAAATTTTATTTGACATCAGGTAGTTTTCTGAAATATCTAAGAGAATTCAAAACTAGCTGAGTTTAACTCCTTACTTACGAACAATTGTGCACAAATTTATGACTCAATGAATATTCATTTACTGAAATTTAAATAGTATATGAAGGAATGGATTTTTTTTTCCATGCAGATTTTGTAGAATCTGAGCTACAATAATAAAATATTGTATGACAAAACAGAGGAGAGCCTTCAGGGAGCTGACTGGTCAAAGTCTGATATGTTTGTCAAGGGGTTTAGGCTATATTTAGAAGTCATAACCAGTCTGTAACCACCTTACCTCACAAGAGCTATGACAGAAACTATTTGTGTGACCAGTATAAAATATAACTGGCAGGTAAATAAAGTAAAACATTTATCTGGTTCAAATTCCACCGACAATTCTTAGTGCTAAGTAATACTTAACCCTTTCCCTCATATAGACTAATTTTGACGCACTCAATAGGTATCACATAAAGCCTGATCTGCAGAAAACCACAGTTAAACCTTACCAAATTTAATTACAAAATGCTCATTTCCAGACCACTGAGGAGCAGCGAACAGCATAAAACCTGATCAGCCTGCGAGTTACTCGCAGGCTGATCTGGTTTTATGCTGTTCGCATAGGTCTTTTCATGGTGTCCTCTATGAGGGCAAAGGTTAAATACTTAAGTATTACTTAAATTACAAATTTCATCATAATTACAAATTTCATCTTACTTGTTTCTCTAATAAAAATACCCAGATGTTTCATTTTTTAACAAATATTTGTTAGATATTAAGTTAATAAATGATTTCATGTTTGTCATGTACTTGAATATTTCATAAAATAGCAATGGTGGAATGTGTATCTACCTAGTTTAAGAATTCAAGTATTACTTAGTGCTAAGTATTGTTGATGAAATTTGAGCCTGGCTAGTTAACAATGCATGGAGTATGACTCACTAGTAAATTGAATGTTAAAGGATTTGTTGCTCATTGCTTATTTAAGTTTGACAGAAACATTCATCAGTGTGATGACTGTGTAAGACAATCCTCTGAAAATTCATCATCATGTGTGAATTTATTCAAGACTAATGGAATAGTATTATGAAGTAGGGACTATAATTATAAAATGTTTGTGGAAGTGATACTTTTTTACTGTACCTATATATTTTTTCACTCTCTTTTAAAGGCATCATCAGAAACCCCTCATTTCACCATATGTTATCAAGTTGTTTTACAGCTTACTAAAATATGATCAAGGAATATCGACACTTGCCTTTTTAGGTTACATTAGCTGGTGAAACTGCATTGAAATGGGATAATTTGACACACCTTAAGATGATGAAATATAGGTTTAAATACGTCAGCTGATAGATGATATTGGTTGATCCAGTGTAGATATCTGACGATGTTGTGTTTCCTGCTAACAGCCATATGTCAAGGACGTACAAAAACCTTTTTTTTTGTCTGTTACATGCATATATGTTATTTGTCACTAAAAACTGAATTCATTCTTTGTTGCTTTACTCCAGATATGAACTTAATTTATATTGTGATATTAATTTATGAATGTTTATATATTTTGTACCCAAAGGTATGAAATAATTTTACCCCTGCCCCATAGAAATAGGGGCTATATAGGAATCCCACTCATCATCTCCTGTCATGTCATATCTTACTTACAAAACTTGAAGACAAGGTGAGATGTAGGGTATTAATCACCTCAGTGATTACTCTGGGTGAAACAAGAGTTCCATTATGTTGACTGCACTGTGAAATTATGATTTGAAAGACCTGTTGATACTCATAGAAAAAAATATGTAAATTCATATGACAGACATTCTAATTTATGTTGTATTTTCATTGAGCAAAAAAAAGTGTATTAATCAAATAAATAGTTATTACAGGACTGTCAATTAAAGGTAGTGACAGCCTTGGTGATTTATTGTTAAAGGTAGATTTTGAGTTTTATGACATTTGAGAGAAAATGTTTTTAGTAATTTCTCTTGGTAGTTTCTTGTTTGGACATAAGAAACTTAAGTTTACAATAATTCTCCAAACAGTTTCTGGTTTGGACTAGGTTAATGAAAGAAAAACGTTAAAGTTTACAATAATTTTTCCTAACCGTTTCTTGTTTGGATTAGGTTGATGGATACGGCGCTTCTGGTGATAATTATATTCAGAATATATGTGAAATGATGAAAATGTGTTTTAGAATGTGACTTGTTAAATGTAAGCCATAAAAATTATATTGTTAAGTAAGTGACCTTGCCTTTTCTACACTACAACTATGCATTTCATTTCATTCATTAATGGTATTGTTTGTAAAATATAAATGAAATTCTTATTATGTTGAAAATTGTTTGTTTAGTGGAAACATGTTTTATGATTGCTTTGAATTTGTTTTGCATCTATGAATAAAATGTCAATGATTGGTTGATATTGTTTATTTTCTTTTTATTAAAAAAAAAACATTTATTTTATTGCCATTCATACGAAACCTATTTGTTTACAAAACCAATGAACCATAATTAAAGGTGTACAAGTTTTTGCTGTATATTACATTTGTGTTTTTCCCTCAGCACATAAGGGTAGTTGGTTCAAATCCCGGCAGGGTCATTCGAATTTTCATGTGAGGAAGCCTTCCAGATGGCTTGCGGTAGGTCGGTGGTTCTACCCGGATGCCTCCAAGCATTCGAGGTCTTCCTCCACCTGTAATTAGCTGGACGTCGCTATATGACTGAAATACTGTCGGTGCGACGGTAAACTCAAATAGTCAAGTCATAAGGGTAGTTCCAGTACTGACTAGTTCTGTGTCAGGGTAAAGTAACAGTGTGTGGTATCATGCCACCTGTCTATATTTATAATATACCCGACTGCGGATCCAGAGGTGGTGGTTTCTAATTGTGCACTGGGAGCAAGGATTTTTCATGGCCTTTAAGGTTTTGAGTACTAATCCAAACCAGGAACCGTTGAAAGTTATCAGGCTTTAGAACATGTTTCCCAAAGCTTTTGTAGCGAGGCAGTACTACTGTCAGATATTCTATAATATATAGGTCCTATGTATTCCTTATATCGATAAGATGTTAAGTACAATCAAGTTTATTTTACTGCCTGTAGCTTAATTAGTGTTGTAAGTCAAATATTGGGAAAATGTTGAGAAATTATTAATGTAAACTTAAAAGGAAAGCAGAAATTGTATAATTACATGAACTATTTTCTTAACCCTTTCCCTCATATAGACTCATTTTGACACATAAAGCCTGATCTGCAGAAAACCACAGTTAAACTTTACCAAATTTAATTACAAAATCCTCATTTCCAGACCACTGAGGAGCAGCGAACAGCATAAAACCTGATCAGCCTGCGAGTTACTCGCAGGCTGATCTGGTTTTATGCTGTTCGCATAGGTCTTTTCATGGTTTCCTCTATGAGGGAAAGGGTTAACGGTGAACTTCAGAAGCCAGATTCAAGACGTAGATGTGCCACATCCTTCACATATGTAACCACTATATATTTATTTATCGATTCGTCTGAACCACTGTTACTATTAAAAATCAATTTACCGACTTTGTCATTTACCGGAAAGTTCCTATATCTGTAACAACATGCCTTCAAGAAGTCCGTATTTCAAGGGATTATCTTTGATTCTATATACCTGAATCAACTATTAGATAACATTTTTATACATTCATTCAAATAAGCTGTGTTTTTCCTCTACATAATAGCCGCTAAATGACAGAGATAATAATTTTTATTATTGTTTATTGGCTTGTATGTCCTGCGTTCATAGTCTATCGATTAGAGCGTCCAGTCAAATGTGAAAGGTCAAAATATTCAAAGTGATTCGATTGTGAGTTCCACAGTTTTATATTCACTGACTGCTTTCCTCCCAAAACCCAGGAAATCTGGACAATGAAAAAAGGGGGAGGGGAAATGCTGCAAATAGGTGCCTCGTACACCCTCGCTTTGTCTATATAATGTTTTCGGGAAATGCTTTTATGAAACTCTTCATTAGTATATGGGGTTTTTTTTTTGTCGTTGTTTTTTACTTTTACATTACTTCGCTTACGGCATTTACAACAAATGCTCGTTTCTTTTTTCATTCAAACCATGTGTTTGTGTAATTGTTTTTTGTTTTTTTTCTTTTCATCCATACGAGTTCGACCTGGTTCGTGTCTTGTAACATTGACCTCGGACAATACATAAAATAAAACAATCGTATGCATACACATGCAAGTTTCAGTTTTGCAGAGTTATATATGATAAATCGGGGGCTGACCTTGAAATGAATCTAAGTAAATATAGGTTGATGGATCAGTTTCGCTGTCAGCCCTTGATATATAACTGTACGTACACTGCGCTTACAAGATAAGAACACCTCTACACATAACAACTCCAATATTTCGGATAATATCACATTGACCTAATTCTCAGACAGATACCATAATCAATCAAAGCTCACAATGCGCCGAAAGACTGCTTGCAGGATTTACATGATGAAAAAGCTATACGTGTAATTCCAATTCCAGCGATTAAGCAGTGTTGAAAAAGATGACGCCAAAAATTTCACACGTTTTCTTGCAACTCTAGTACTAGTAGTAAGTCAGTTGAACTCGCTCTTAGTTTCATGATAACCCCGCCGGCAGTCTTTCGGTGCTTTCGGCGCTTTAATTACGTATTGAGCTTCCATTCATAAATGGCATATCTAAAGAAGTCATGACCTTACTTCAGTATTAATGAATCGGCAGTCAGATGTACACAATCGAATTGCATTAATACACTACTTAGCGCGGGGTGATACAATACGATGAAAACGGCTGTGGTAAGTATGCAAATCAACAATGCCTGCATTTGGTTTACCGGTACGTAAGAATGGTGGCTACCGCTAGTCTAACTGGGATTTGACACATTCATTTGTTATGGAAAGTTGCGAACAATATAACTAAACAAGATTTTTGACGAGCAGAATAGCTTTCTCTTTCTTATCAAACACTACTTGAGAAAAAACTTATAATTATGAAATAAAAGTTCCTGTTCAGACGTCCATCAACATGGGCGTATGACGTAACATGATAAATACGTTTTCTGCTTCAAAATGACGTTCTATCAATAACAAATTAATGTCTGATTAAATACTAGGAAATTTAGATGGTTGATATCTTGCATTTTATGAAAAGATCAAAAGGATCATGTTCAGAGTTAAAAAGTTAAAATACTGGAAATAAAAAGTGTACACTCAATAACTAAGTGTTAGGTACAGTTTGTGATATCCTAGCGCGGGTTGCATTCCGGTGAATGTCGCTAAAACTCAAACCATGCAAGCGCTTTTCGTGGGTCAAAATCACTAAATCTCAAACCATGCAAGCGCTTTTCGTGGGTCAAAATCACTAAATCTCAAACCAGCAAGCGCTTTTCGTGGGTCAAAATCACTAACCAAACATGCAAGCGCTTTTCGTGGATCAAAATCACTAAGTCTCAAACCATACAAGCGCTTTTCGTGGGTCAAAATCACTAAGTCTCAAACCATGCAAGCGCTTTTCGTGGGTCAAAATCACTAAGTCGCAAATCATACAAGCGCTTTTCGTGGGTCAAAATCACTAAATCTCAAACCATGCAAGCGCTTTTCGTGGGTCAAAATCACTAAGTCTCAAACCATGCAAGCGCTTTTCGTGGGTCAAAATCACTAAGTCTCAAACCATGCAAGCGCTTTTCGTGGGTCAAAATCACTAAGTCTCAAACCATACAAGCGCTTTTCGTGGGTCAAAATCACTAAGTCTCAAACCATACAAGCGCTTTTCGTGGATCAAAATCACTAAGTCTCAAACCATGCAAGCGCTTTTCGTGGGTCAAAATCACTAAGTCTCAAACCATACAAGCGCTTTTCGTGGGTCAAAATCACTAAGTCTCAAACCATACAAGCGCTTTTCGTGGGTCAAAATCACTAAATCTCAAACCATGCAAGCGATTTTCGTGTTTCAAAATCACTAAGTCGCAAATCATACAAGCGCTTTTCGTGGGTCAAAATCACTAAGTCTCAAACCATGCAAGCGCTTTTCGTGGGTCAAAATCACTAAGTCTCAAACCATACAAGCGCTTTTCGTGGGTCAAAATCACTAAGTCTCAAACCATGCAAGCGCTTTTCGTGGGTCAAAATCACTAAATCTTAAACCATACAAGCGCTATTCATAGGTGGACACGGTCATAAAAATTCAAATTCAGCTAATGCTTTTTAACCTTTTTTCTCACTCATGTTTTGGTCTTGGGTTTATAAATTAAAAAACATACATTCCTTTCTTGTAAGCGGGTTTCAGGCTTGTGGTTTCAAGGTTACATTTGGTGTGAATTTTGAAATGAAAATTAATTATCTTAAGGTCTTAATAGGGATGATCGGAGACAAAGATACCTTATGTTTTTACGAGTATTATCAAGGAATCTGATGTTAAGGTACGAATTTCTCCAGTGGGTAGCTTGCATCACGGACCGTTTGGGTCATTGTCAATGTTACATATGTCCACTTAACTATGTCTATCTAATAACTCATAAGACATTACTGCTGTCCCGAAATTCAAATAAAAGGTAGTGTACGGCCTCTTTGCTTTATCAAAATAAAAAGACACAGAAATAGATACAAGGAATGAAAAATTGTATATTTTATTTTTTATTAAATTGATTCATTTATTTGGGATATCGTCCTTAGTTTAAAGATCAAGGAGCCATTTTGTATATTCTACATTTTTTACTTTCTTTTGGTGTATTTGGTTTTTTTCTGGTACTAAGTCCCGTCCAGTTATGCTAACAGCGAGAAAAGATTCCATAAACTTTTTAAAGACAAACACTTTTGGCGATTTTTCTTTTGCTCCCGGTGACACTGTCAACATTTTGTGTTAGTTTTAAATAGTTTCGCGTGTGATTAATGACGTTGAATACGTTATTAGTCAGTAGATGTTTATAGTTTAATGATGTTTATACATGTAGGTCATTACCTACTTATCGCTTAACTTCTCAGTCTGGGCAATGGACATTATGTCTACTGTATTGTGTGAAATGTAAATTGTCGAATTGTGTAACGCTGCTGTTGTTTTGATACAGTTAATTACCTATAAATTATTTCATTTGAATCCCTATTCTACAGTTGTGGAATTATCTCAATCGAGGAGATAACCGCTCAGATTCAAATGCAAGGTTCCTGAATTCTATTCCAGCTGGTAACGATTTTCAAATCTTGTTTCAGCTTCTATATAAAAAAAATAATAAAATAATAATAAATTAAATTTAAAAAATACGTACATAACTAAAAGAATGAAAGTATTAATAAGGTTCTTTTAAACGTGACGTACACAATTCAGTTATAAAGTTTTTGGTTTTCTTCAAGTTTAGATGTATAGTTGGATCATCTTGATAGTGTACAGGTATTTAGCAAACCACCTGTAAAACACCCAAATGGTTCAAATACAGAGTCACTCTCTTACTATCGGTTTACGTTACATTCATTTCTGTTGTGGACTCTGATAGTAGTTCCAAATAAATGACGTTATCCAGACCGTTGTTCAAATATTTAAATTGAAGGACGACTAGATAGGCTCCATAAACTGTGAAATATATATAAATAGCACCTCTGAACCTAATCAAAATGATTATTAAAATTACAAATTATGAAAATAAAAAGCTGGTCTTAAATAACGATATCCGGCTGAATCTGTAAATATTTACATTTACAGACGAGCGTTTGCGGATTTTTCCCATCGGCGAAATAAGGCATGAAATAGTTCCCATATTAACAATCAAAATTAATATTTTACACCAATGTGTCAACACCGGTCTGAATGTGTCAACACCGGTCTGAATGAGACTAGTGCTATCTAGTGACGTCACAGTCTCTATTATAGTTTTACACACGTTTTATGATGATTCAAAAAGTATTTATTCAATGTTACTTTACTTTTGATCCTTAAATTACACTTAAATCCACGTTTAATAAGTGTTTTCTGTTTTGACAAGATTCTTGTCATTGAGCCCATTGCAGAGATGTTATGTGAGGAACGAACGACAACTCTGCTTGGAGATTGATACAGAGTAACAGTAAGTTTGTTCTACCTAGAACCATATCAGTAAGAATGAAGTTAATACACGCTTAAAGCTATGTTCACAGGTAAGTTATGCGTTGAAACAGGGTTAATATACATATAGGTCGGCTGGTGAACAGAGGCAGTATTACTGAATCCTTTGTAAGAAACAGAATGTCGAATCTTGCTGCGGTTTTGTATGGAATTGAGGACATTAAAATTGTAAGCAAATCTATTTATCTATCCGTCTGTTGTTTGTCTGTCTGTCTGTCGGTCTGTCTGTATGTCCGCCTTTCGCCATGCGTCTTATTACATGTAGAATGATTCTTTCATAAACATGCTCAAAACTGGTCATTTAATTAATGCTTAAAGGAATATCGTCATAAATAGGAATGTAAAAAGAAAGCTAAACAAACTCTATATCTATGTATCAGTTTCGAACACCATTTCATATCCGTTAAATTGTGTGCTAAAACTTTTTATTTTAGCATAAGCAACTTCATATTTACGATCTGATAGGTTCGAATATTTTATATAAGTACATGTATTCACTTTTGACACATTCTTACAATGGTAAGATCGACAAAAATACTCATCGTCACTACAGAACGAAAGTCGGTCCTCCTTTTTAAGCGTGTTTTAACCCATGCTTTATGTACGTATAACTACAAATTAGTTCTGTGTACTACTATTCCATCAAAATGATACATAGTGGAGCTACTGAGCTATCGTGGCTGATTTCTAGCATGCTGTGCGGCTTTTTTTTTTGGTTGGCGGGGCGTCAATACGAGAAATCAAAATTTCGGGCCAGGATTTTGGAGCAAAAAATACTCTTTCGACATTTCGCTACGAAGATTTGACTTTTCGCCCTCCTATACAGCACTGATGAAGTAACGCGAGATGCGTTTGAAATAGTTTTCTAGTAAACATCTAATATCAAACTGTTATATATTTAGGATACTTAATTACGAATTTTAGTGAAATAGACACTGGATAGAAACCTACCTACCTAATGCTATACTAGTAGGAAAATAACTCGTGTAATTATTTTCATATTTAACACACGTTTACATACTTGCACTACTGTAAGTCACGGCTTCAAATTGAAGCTAATTGGCCCTCATACAATGCACCTGTTGCATATATATAGATATTTGATATTTCACTTTTTTTGTGACCGCATTAACTCAATTGAACGTAAATATCGCACACATTGAAAAAGTTACACCTGATTCAACTTGAATATTATGGGAGATAGTTTGATAAAATACTTTATTTTGTAGGAGGAGAGGCCAGTCCAAGATCCGGGACATGGAGGTGAGTGTTTAACTGAAGCCATCTTACCTTCACTGGTCTTTAGTCGGAGTGAAACTAACACCATACAATCTGTTATAGTTTTACTTTCATTCATATCAGGTTTTTGTTCAGATTTTCGTTATCATGTTCATTTTAAGTTCACTCCAGTATATTAAGTAATGAAGTACACTCAAGGATCAGTTATGATTATAACCCGAAAGATTTGTTTAAGAATCTCCGATTATAAAATGTTGATAATTTTTCAACACACACACACATACACACACACTGCAAAGAGCATACGTCCTTTGAAAGCCAGAGAGGCTATTAAATCAGCATATACATGTATAAGGCGAAGGCAGGTGAGCTTTCTGACATTAAACGGACGATATGTGTTTGTTGCTGTTTCTGTCTAAATATTGGCGATACTTGTGGAAAAATATGATTTTCAAACATGAGCATGACTAGTTATTTCTCATGAAGAGGTTCGTCTGTCTGTGCGCCACGTTGGATTGTGCGGGTCTGACGTCTTCATGTACAAGAACGGCACGCATGGGACGCACGCGTTGCACGGGCCTGGGGTTATAGGTCATGAGGCAATGGCCATTGTCGACAAGGTGGGAGAAGGAGTGACTCTACTGAAAGTTGGTGAGCAGATCGTCACATTCCATCCCACCCCCTGATTTTTCACATTCTTTTCCTGTCTCATTTTCTTTCTTTATTCTCTCATTTTTTCATATTTCTCCGTTCTTTTTGTGCTTCCTTCCCTTTTTGTCTTTCACTTATGATCATATTTCCTTCATTTATTTATTTCTTATTCTGTTTCCACTCCATTTTTTTTTCTTCTTTAATTTTCCTCGAATTTCGTCTCCTCTAGCTAATCTGGTCTTCTCTGATCTTGTCGCCTCTCACCTTCAATACATGTATTTAATCCCCCATTTCATTTTTCCATTCGATGTAATTTAGTATCACGCACACATACACGACAACACAGGATTTCATTATAAACGCTATAATGTGAATCAATAGTGTCATTAAAGCGTATCAATTTGCCATTTGTGTATATAATCAATAAAAGTCATGGAATGGGATTGGAAATTATAGCTCTACCATTCAATTAAAATTAAACTTCTTCACAAAACTCAGTAATATGACATTTATATTCTAAGAATTGAATTGTTAAAGAAATAGAGGATATTTGTTTGTTTCTGTGGAATATGCAATTTTATTTCATCGAGTGAACTTCGAAAAATGTATTTTCACGAGAGGCCTTGCCACGAGTGAAAATATAATTTTAGAAGTTCACTCGATGAAATAAAATATCTAATCTTTCACACAAAAACGAACAAATTTTCTTTTTATTTTATGCTGGAAAGAGTGGAATTATATTCTTAAAATGTTTACTGTGATTTTTTAAGTATATTTTCTATTTATATCGCAGTAATCCACTCAAACGCAAAATATAAATGCATTTGCGAAACCTTGTCATAATTCCGAGGAATATGGTTTTGGATTCGAATCCAGTTGAATGGAGTAATTTCCTATCGTAGTCTTCTCCATGACAATTATCAAATACAGGAACTGTCTAATTAAACGACACGAAAGGAATACAGTTGAACCCGTGTTAGCGGCCAGTAAACCAAATTTAAAAACATGTACATACATGCACTTGGTTTGAAAAGAGATTTCGTATCATGAAAATGTCACATAATCGTGCCAGGTGATCGAGTGGCGCTGGAGCCCGGCAACGCCTGTGGCCAGTGTAAGAACTGCCTGCGCGGGGTCCAGAACATGTGTCTAGTGGAGCAGGCGTACGAGGGACACGGGTTTGAGGGTTACATCATACAAAGCAAGATCATGCAGGCTTCCTACTGTCATAAGTAAGTTTATCACCTACCATGAACTCCTATAATTGACCCTTTGCCTCATATAGACTGGCAAACAGAGGAGACCCAGATCAGACAACTCCTACCAGGGTCTCCTCTGTTTACTCATACAAAATCGTGTCTCGTCTTCACGGCAAAGAAAACTCCATTGTTTCATATACCATTTAAATTTTAGTAAATTAGTATTCATGAACTTTGTCTATAAATTATATCATTTAAGTTCAGTACATGCAGAATGTCATGATATCACAGCACTTGAATAGTTTTGTATACGTTTATCCATCGTCGGAACCCACGGTATATATTCAATGTACCGTGGGAATTTCAACAGTCAGGAATATTAATCAACTACTTGTTGACCAATAAAACCACGCGTAGTATATTGAACATTCATCATTGAAGTTGCAAGAGAAAAAAACTGGCACAACTATATGTATCGCGTCATTTCATTGGTCAGATGATCCGTGCTTTCTCAGCCACGGATCAAATGTAATGCCTTATTAATAAGTCCTGATTACGAAGTTTTGCTAATCAAGTAACTCACGGTCGATTAAGGTCGAAAGAAAACGAACGTGGGTTCCGACGATGATGTTTATCCAACTGTTAGCTATACCAAAATATTTCTACACTTTCTCTTTTCACCCGGTAGACTGCCAGACAACGTGTCTGATGACGAGGGTGCCTTCATGGAACCCCTCGCCGTGGCTGTCCACGACTGTAGGAGGGGTCAGGTACAAGCGGGCAAGTCGGTACTGGTCATCGGCGCCGGTACGTCACTTTCGTAACTCTTCGGGTCTTTCCGTATAGAACAGGAACTGAGAGTTTACATTACATATATGTTTCATGTTTCAACTCAATGCTGTTTTACGTAGACCGTGCTATACAGAATACACTAGGGTGTTGTTTATAAATGTTTACATTCATATAAATATGTATTTATTAAAGGTAATATTATTTCAGATTCATTCAAATAGCTTCACTCCAGTTTTATGTTTAATCTCTCCAAATGTTATGTGTATTTTGCATAATCACATAAACTATTTTAGACATTTACAGAACAGTACAATGGCCTCAAGAGCCATTATCGTGTTTACTTGTAACATTTAATTAAACATCAGCTAAATATTTACATGTATATTATATTCATAAACTGTGCTATATACAGATTAGATTCGTGTCATGTAAAGGTACAAATTGTAACCCGAGGTCTACTGAAATGTTTATGGTGTAAGATAACAAAATCGGGTCATAAGTCTTAACCAGTTTCAGGCAGTTTGTGTAATTGAATTTAAAATGTCACAAGCAGAATAGCATCAAGAATATAAATTAGCACTTAATTTCAATTAAATTCTTTTGAAATACTGGTACATGGTACCTAACTTTGCATTTAATGTAACGCCATTTTGTCGTAGTTGTAGTTTGCTCTAACAAACAGTAGTTCAGTCCTTTTTTTTTTACAAGTAGGTTGATGCCACACAAGTCACATTACTTTGACCATGGGCCATCCAAAGTATTTTGCGCAAAACGCCAAGCAAGGCAGTCATACCTTTACAACGTCGGTCATGAATCGAACCGTTGATCCCCAAGTTACAGAACGTACACTCTAATCACTCAACCACCGATTCGTATACAGTTACATATAAAGTGTAATGATCATGCTCTTTTCTTAACAGGAACTATCGGCTTGCTGTGCATGATGACGGCCAAAGCTATGGGAGCTACCAATGTCTGTATAGCAGGTGAGTACGTCCGTACCCAACTTTCACTGACTGTCACAGGAAAATTACTCATCTAAATCTCAAGGATTTTTTTTTGTGTGTGTGTTTGCAAAATAAGTATGTATTACATCTTCAGACAAGATCCTTAATTTCCATAAGAAATAAGTATTTATTGATTTTTTCTAAATTCGTGAAACCAGCAGTATCTCTTCCAGATTATTGGGTAATATGAAAACCCCTGTTCAGGTATCTTTAAGATTAATGATCAAGTGGTAAAAGGTACAATTATAAATAAACAACATCAAAACATGTTAGCTGCAGTCATTCGTGACAAATGATAATGCCGCTGTTAAATACAGTTTGTGCTCGTCTTTTCAAATGTAAATGCATTTATACCTGTATACACATTTTGAATCATAACTAAATACTTTACCCAATACTCTCAAATGTAAGGCAAAAGCATCAAAAGTGTCGTACTTGAATGAACAATCATAAATTTGACATTGAGCATTTCGCTGATGCTATTGCTAATGTTTTTAAATATTTAAATTTGGAAGTTAACTCTTTAAATGATTTTCATTCATGAAAATTGATAGGGTCGATAACAATTGAAAATGTCCCATGGAAGAAAAATGTTGATTTCCGAAAATGTATGATTCTTTAGTATAATATCAATTATAAGTGTTATTATGTTCAAATATTGACATGTATTATACCTTCCATTTAACTTAATCAGATTCAGTAGTTTGTACTTCCTGTACCAGCCCTAAGAAATATTGTTTGTTTACTCTACACTCCAAGAAACGTTGTTATTGATGTACTATAGTGAGAGACGGGAACTTGAACTCGGGACCCCTCGAGTGTTCTACCGAACCTTTACTGATATGGATTACTTGCTGGCCACTACATAATATTTGAACTGAAAATATGAAGTTTGGCTACTTTTTCATTTAATAATATATATAATTTTGACACAGTGAGTTATTTCTTATGTCTGTGAGTCAAGCTCAATTTTCAGGAGTAAATTACTAATGAATTGCGTGTAAATAAATCATTGTTAGATTACTTGTTCCGGAATTAGCATATATTGACAAATCAACCATATGTACTTGAGTATAGCACCGTGAATCAATATGCATAGGTCTCGGCCACATTTTAGCAATTGCCGAGCCTTCAATAAAGACAAATTGTATATTTTACACTTTCCCATCGTTTTATCTTTTCGCGTTTTAAGTTCTTCCCCTATGTACAACTAGAACCGATCTGGCTATTATTTTAGAGTACAGAAACAGGACTTTGTATATTTTATATATTGTTTAACTTATTTTTGGAACAGTCATGAAATTAAACCAGCTGTTCTAAGCAAATATTTAATAGCAAATTTAATTACTAACACTGGCCAGGTTCGTTTTATTGTGAAGCGTATGTAATTTTTTTGAAAGAAATGTCTGTTGAATAGATGTGATAGAGGAGCGGCTGACGTTAGCTAAACAACTCGGAGCAACGCATACGGTAATGACGTCATCAAACGACGTCAATGAGCTGGTCGGCAAGATACATAATGTGATGGGGGAAGCACCTGACGTCACTTTGGAATGTTCGGGGAACGGCATGTGTCAGCGTCTTGCCCTTTTGGTATGAATTGCTTTAGGGAAGAAAACGCCTGGCATCAAAATCGTTTTAAGTTAGGATTAAGATATTGAAAATAACGAGTATTTATCATACAACCTGACTTTGAAGTTTTATTTTATTGTGGCTTATTTCTGCCATGCCGCGTATTCAACAGCGCGACGTTTTGTTTTATTTGTTTTGTCATTTATTTTAGTTACTATGTAAAGCTGGGGGCGGGTATGTGTATGTGTGTGGGGGGGGGGTGTAAGAAATATAAGGGAATGTGTTGTATATATTGTACAATATTATAAGCATATACACGCACTCAATTACATTTAATATCATTTTGAAAGAATCCCCGCCCCCTCCATTTAAAAACAAGAAAGTCAGTAGAACTGACAGATGCTCCCCGAAGAACGTCATTGTTACAAATAAGGCCTTGGTCAATGGGTGGGAGGATATGTTGAAATCCCCATGGCCTAAACAAGAATTAGCTGACATGATAATGATTGACATTACTAGCATATTGAATTTTGTGGGGTTTTGTTTAAATGATATCTCCTGTTAAATTAGGCAAATGACATGAATATCATTCAACAACATGGTAGTAGGGGCCATAAATCTCTTAAAAATTGAGGAACCAGGTCACGTCGACGATATGAGTATCTACTCTTGGTAATAAAGCTTCCCATAAAGTTTCATTGAATTCAAGCCATTAGTTCCTGAGAAATAGCCCGGACAAGAACCATGCAACATGAACTATAGGCCAAAAAGTCAAGGGGCCATAACTCTGTGAAAAATTGAGGAACCAGGTCACGCCGACAATATGCGTATCTACTCTTGGTGATAAAGCTTCCCATAAAGTTTTGTTGAATTCAAGCCATTAGTTCCTGAGAAATAGCCCGGACAAGAATCATGCAATATGAACAATAGGCCTAAATGTCAAGGGGCCATAACTCTGTGAAAAATTGAAGAACCAGGTCACGCCTACGATATGCGTATCTACTCTTGGTGATAAAGCTTCCCATAAAGTTTTGTTGAATTCAAGCCATTAGTTCCTGAGAAATAGCCCGGACAAGAATCATGCAATATGTACTATAGGCCAAAAAGTCAAGGGGCCTTAACTCTTTGAAAAATTTAGGAATCGGGTCATGCTGACGATATGCGCATCTCCTCTTGGTAATAAAGCTTCCCATAAAGTTTCGTTGAATTCAAGCCATTACTTCCTGAGAAATAGCCCGGACAAGAATCATGCAATATGTACTATAGGCCAAAACGTCAAGGGGCCTTAACTCTGTGAAAAATTTAGGAATCGGGTCATGCTGACGATATGC
Organism: Solen grandis; assembly: GCA_021229015.1. NCBI lineage: Eukaryota > Metazoa > Mollusca > Bivalvia > Adapedonta > Solenidae > Solen > Solen grandis. Next base: position 63,737,895 of record CM037784.1, read on the forward strand.
GCATCTCCTCTTGGTAATAAAGCTTCCCATAAAGTTTTGTTGAATTCAAACCATTAGTTCCTGAGAAAAAGCCCGGACAAGAATCATGCAATATGTACTATAGGCCGAAAAGTCAATGGGCCATAACTCTTTGAAAAATTTAGGAATCGGGTCATGCTGACGATATGCGCATCTCCTCTTGGTAATAAAGCTTCCCATAAAGTTTCGTTGAATTCAAGCCGTTAGTTGCTGAGAAATAGTCCGGACAAGGAAAGTGTGACGGACGAACGGACGGACGGATGGACGGACGAACGGACGGATGGACGGACGAAGCGGCGACTATATGCGTCACCTTCGGTGAGCATAAAAAATCATGCATGTCAAACGTCACAAATTTTATTTTAAACATATCATTGTATCAAATATGCAGATCGATGTATGCACTTATTTAAGTTACATTTATAGTAAGATATAACAAGTAATTACAGCTGTCTGAATGTCTGTCTATTCCAACAGGTGACCATCCCTTCCGGTTGTGTCGTCATTGTCGGGTACGGACAAGCGGAAGCGACGTTACCAATAGCTACAGCGGCACAGCGGCAGATCGACATCCGGCCCTCCTGGAGATATGATCGATTCTGGTACGTCTCATTTCTTTGAGATAACTATTTCTTTCTTACAGTCTTTTTCTAATGTAACCATTGGATTTTCACACGTTGATTCCTCGCGGCGGTTTGTGGGTCACAGTACTTTGTGTCTTGATAAGTCTTATAAGAATATTGCAAGAAGCGAGGCTTAAGCGGTGTCTAAGTTGTACCATTACTTGCAGAGAAAAAAAAAGCCAATAATTGGAATACATATTTCTTAATAATTTCAAATATGGGCTTTTATCTATAATGCATTTTTAATGAATATTTTATTGGTGTTGTATTTTAGCTATCCAATTGCAATAGACCTGGTAGCGTCAGGGCGCGTGAACGTAATGCCCCTGGTCACCAACCGCTATCCTATTCAGCAGACGACAGAGGCAATACGCACAGCGAGCAGCAGAAGCCCCGGGGTGCTGAAAGTTTTCATCGATATTCCAGAAAGAAAAGAGTCATAAGACCTTCATTTATAACATGCGCACGGTCCGGCAAACACTGCCCAAAATATGATTTACTGTTAATGAACCCATGGATAGTACAGTGTGTACAATAAATTCAGTTGATATAAATCAATAAATCAGGAACTAAAACTTTGACGACAAAATTCTGACCGCAAGGTTTAACGTAGGTTTACGTCTCATTTCGGAGTGAAACGGTCTGTTAAACTGTCTTTATTAGAATTTCTGCTTTTGGTGCGAAAATTTATAGTGGCCCGAAATTCACCGACAAAACTTAGCGCTAAGTAATTCTTAAATTCTTAAATCAGCATACACGCATTCCCTAATCCACGTTCTATGAAATTTTCAAGTATATGATGAAGCAGACATATTTTTACCTTATTAACTGATAATATTTTTTAAGAAATTAAATATTTAGGTATTTCTAGAGAAAGACACGAATTAAGAAATGAACCCCTAAGTAATGTTGGTGGAATTCGAGCCTACGCTACGTTTCTCGAATCGAAACTTCTCTAAATGCGATTGTCCTCAACTCAAAAATTGGAATGTCTAGGGCATCCTTTCTAATTCATAGACCTAGAGAATAAAAAAGTCTGTGTGCATATAATTTGAGTTTTTTTGTTTTTTTTTTAAGTTGAGGAGACTCTTACTTTATGTAATGTCCTGAACGGGTAATTGACGAGGTGTTCCAAATGAAGACTCGGGGTAGACATTATACTCGTTGACAATGTTCAGTAGATACATACAGTAAACGACAATTTCCATTAAGGTTATCTATCAATCATTAAATTATTATCATGGTCCATCAAGTGATCGCGGGAATTTTATAGTAAATACAAGCCTTTAAAGACTTAGAGCAGAAGAGCCTACATCAATGGATGCTTGCGTCTGCAATGAATTATTTTTAAGCATTTGAAGGACCATGATTGTAATATAATGATGGATTACCTAAAATACCATCCATTACTAAGTTGTGATATTACATATATATTTATTCTGATACAAATGTTTATTATTTTTTTTATTTTGATACACATTTGCGAACGGCCATCGCATTGTACATGCACATAAAATATTTGCCATGTAACTGCACATTTATATTTATAATAATTGTATATCGAAAGCATAGGATATTATTTTTAAAAAGTGCAAATGTATGCAACTGCAATAATTTGTTAGCTGACAACTGCTAGATTGAAGGTGTATAAAAACATATGACTGGAATAAAATAAAGGTTTGAGTAAAGAATGAGTTTCGAGCTTTATTTCAAAATTAACGATCCATCAGAATTTTGTAATGCTTCAGGCCAAAGTCGATCTTAGTTTCAGGACAAGATTATTTGAACTACTATTTTGTTTATAGTATACACTGTATTTAATATTCCTCCTCGCCTTCCTCTTCTCCCTCGCCGTCGACTGAGTCGACACCAACTTCCTCATAGTCCTTCTCGAGGGCCGCCAGATCTTCACGAGCTTCAGAGAACTCACCCTCCTCCATACCCTCTCCCACGTACCAGTGGACGAAAGCCCTCTTGGCGTACATCAGGTCGAACTTGTGGTCAAGACGGGCCCAAGCCTCGGCGATGGCGGTGGTGTTGCTCAACATGCACACGGCTCTCTGGACCTTGGCCAAGTCTCCACCTGGTACAACGGTTGGTGGCTGGTAGTTGATGCCCACCTTGAAGCCAGTTGGACACCAGTCGACGAACTGGATGGTTCTCTTGGTCTTGATGGTGGCGATGGCGGCGTTCACATCCTTGGGGACGACGTCACCACGGTACAACATACAGCAAGCCATGTACTTGCCGTGACGTGGGTCGCATTTCACCATCTGGTTGGCTGGTTCGAAGCAAGCGTTTGTCACTTCAGCAACGGATAGCTGTTCATGATATGCTTTTTCAGCAGAAATTACCGGGGCATATGTAGCAAGAGGGAAATGGATACGTGGGTAGGGCACTAAGTTGGTCTGGAACTCTGTCAGATCCACGTTGAGAGCACCATCGAACCTAAGGGAGGCTGTGATGGAGGACACAATTTGACCAATCAGCCTATTCAGGTTGGTGTAGGTGGGTCTCTCAATGTCCAGGTTACGTCTACAGATGTCGTAGATGGCCTCGTTGTCGACCATGAAGGCGCAGTCAGAGTGCTCCAGGGTGGTGTGGGTCGTCAGGATGGAGTTGTAAGGCTCCACCACGGCGGTAGATACTTGTGGCGCGGGGTATATAGAAAATTCCAATTTGGACTTCTTACCGTAATCGACACTGAGGCGCTCCATAAGGAGAGATGTGAATCCTGACCCAGTACCACCACCGAAGCTGTGGAACAGCAAAAATCCCTGAAGACCGGTACACTGGTCAGCCAACTTCCTGATTCTGTCGAGGACAAGGTCCACCAGTTCCTTACCGATGGTGTAGTGACCGCGGGCGTAGTTGTTGGCGGCGTCTTCCTTGCCGGTGATGAGCTGCTCGGGGTGGAACAGCTGGCGGTAGGTGCCTGTCCTAACCTCATCTGGAAGCAGAGAGATATTGTCAATTCATTTTTTATTAATACACAAATATTTATGTGGAGTGTTTTACTCATGATTAAAGTATATATTAAAATGCAATTGTTGTTTTCTTTTAATTCTCATTAATTTGTTAAGACTAGTATGGAATACGTTTGTCAAGGTCTAATCAAACTGAGGTATGAATGACCATTCTACATGTCTTTAATTATATATCACTAAGACAAGCGACAGAACCTACAACGTTGTCCGGTGCCACCTCAGAATTAATCAGGTAAAAAAACTCGGGAAGCAGACAGGGACAATATTGACAAAACAGAGCATGGCGGGATCTGGTCTCCAAGACAAAAAATTGCTAGCCTCACACCTTATGCATATTTAATCTATTCTAATCACATTGATGGTTCTCCTATCTGAAGTACAATCGATTTCATCCCCAGATACAAACATGTGCACGCAACACTCGCAACTAACAGTGTACCTGACGCAAGGGGGCGCTATTGATTTCTGATGGCCGCCATCATTTATTGTCAGCCTCTAATTGCCTTCATTAAATATAAATACTAGTACATGTCCGAATCAAAGGATCAATTGAAAGTAATTCTTCATCACTTATACATTATCAAGTGATGGCTGATTTGTGTATAAATATTTGATGCAAATCTCTTTAACTAAAACTAATGAAGTGCGTACAACATTTGTGTCGTTTTGCTCAAATACGCTATTCCCAACTAGGCGATAAAGATGTGCCTAAATACATGTCCATGTATGTCACTTCATCTAGAGCAACTCGTGGGAAAAATATGCAAAAACTATAATTACGTCAACAGCTTAAATTTTGATATATTTCAGTCCAAGCATCACTACTAAGAAAAATGGTCATATGTTTTACCCTAGGCCAGATCACTAGATATCAGCAGTATTGTAAATACGCATGAGGATGGTAAAATCCAAGGGCATGCACTGTGACAAGTATTTACATAAACCAGGGTAGATAATTCAAAGTTTAGGTGGTTATCAGCATGGATTGAATAGGAAAGGATGAAGAAAATAAATATAGATTGATTATGTGATTAAAATGGCATATCTTGTTTAGTTGGTTTAACGTATCATCACAGTATCATGGTCAATTGAAACATTGTACAGATAATAGAACTCTCTCACTACGATATCCCGTAAACAGTGGTATGATGCAATATCCGACACCTGACAATCAAGTCACGAAACAGCATTTACTTGCTGCGTTTTATACATTTAAGTGATTTTGTCGAAGTCGTTCATATCTTTTTTATCAACATTATATTTTGCTATGATTATATGTGCATATAGGCTTACATGTATGTGAATGTAAAAATATCGTTGATAGATTAGACCCACACACCTGCCCCGAAAATACTCTAATAAATAAATAACAAAAACGCACCAACAACAGTTGGCTCCAGGTCTACAAAAACAGCTCTGGGCACGTGTTTCCCGGCTCCGGTCTCGCTGAAGAAGGTATTGAAGGAGTCATCTCCACCCCCAATGGTCTTGTCACTTGGCATCTGGCCGTCGGGCTGGATCCCGTGTTCCAGACAGTACAGCTCCCAGCAGGCATTGCCGATTTGTACCCCGGCTTGGCCAATGTGGATAGAGATACATTCACGCTGTAATAACGATACGAAACATTTAAGAAATGTTACAACTTCAAGTGGCCCACGTAACAGTCTTGCCCACCAAATCGTTGAATGCAACTGCTTTAAGTTTTATATCAGTCATTCACGCAGTGTGAAGTTACCAAGGCGAAATTAAGTTAAACACATCTATATTCTTATGTTTATTCGTTACTTTTTCGGTGGTCAAAATTTACAGTAGATCGGGTATCCAAAGCGGAAACAGTTGTTTTTTTAAGCCTAGACCTGACGGTTTGGCCTCGAAACTAAGTTTAATCAGCAGACCTGACAATTTAAGATGTCCGAGATTAGCTTCTTTCTACATCAAACCATTATACACTTATACATCACACATTAACTTCAGTTAGTTTCTTTTCGCATAAACGTATATTATTAATTGTTTATTTATTTGTTTAAGGTTCAACGTCCCACCGACAGTATTCCTGTCAATTGTGTACGTTTGTCTACCTACAGGAGACATTTGTAGTGCTGCTTCACTGCAATATCACGCCGTAGACATGTGGAATGGTACCACACC